>CAJNIZ010010224.1:215550-234420 GCA_905231905.1 Symbiodinium pilosum | reverse complement strand
CTGGGGTTTCGCGCGCATGCACGCGCAAAAATATCGAAAGCCCCCAAAAACGCAGGGCAGAAAAATGCCTCAAACCAGGTACAGCTCGGAAGACCGTTTTAGCAATTTTGAAGAAAATCAACGAAAAACGTTGCCGAAACTGTGGTTTCGCGCGCATGCAAGCCCAAAAAATCCGCAAGCAGAAAAAACACGTTTTTTGAAAAACACCATTTTCAGGTCCCCAACCCGTAGACGTGAATCGCTCCGAAACGCAGGTTTTAAGCACGACAAACATGAAAATATGGGGAATAACCCACGGCAAAATAAAGCGCCGTGGCCTCCTACTACTACTACTACTACTACTACTACTGACTACTGACTACTGACTACTACTTCTACTGCTAATACAAGTAGGCTAAAGCACAGGTTGAGGGTAATTAGTGTACGACGGCGTTCTCTTCGAACTCCTACGTGCAGAAAACGAGAACCCCCCCAAGAAACAAGGCACAGGTGTTCTGCTCAGTGGCCTTCTATCTCCTCTGGTTCATCCGCTTCAAGAGCGCACATATCCCTTCTTGACATGTCCAACAAACAGTTCCAAAGCAAATGTCTCAGTCGTCAACCTTGCAGAATCCTGAATCCTGAAGGCAAGACCTGAAGCAAGAATCACGATCTCAAATAACATCCTAGCTCCCCTGGCTATGGAATTTGCGTTCACCAGTTCCGCAACAACTCTCCTCAGAAGTACTGTAGCTTTGGGGGACCCTGTGGGTCCCTTTGCTTAATGAAAAAATATGGTGGCCTGCCAACGCAGCCGCAACCTTTAAACTACTATAATATTGCCAATACTCCTGGCTGCCCCGCCTAGGAACCGTGTTCCCTTACATGCAAGGGCTGAGCGGTCAAGAACCTCAGCAGAAGAGGGTAGTGGTGGGACACGCCTGACACAGGCGTAAGCGTCATAAATGTTGAAACTATCACTCATGCTTGCACTCCAAATACAGGACAAGGGCATTTACAAACAGATGGTTCAAGTTGCAAGCCGAATGTCCTAATGACCATGGGAAGGCCCCAAACGGTGGAATTTCAAACCCAAAGTCAGCAGGCGGGCACGTTGAGCAGGGAGAATTTACAACCAATATGTTCAGAAACTTCCGGACCACTGACCGGTTTGATTGGGCCAGCTTCCTACCAGGAGAAGACCTTCCAGCACAAGCTCATGCGAAAGGGTCAAATGCTTGTTCACTGTTCTCTGGTAATTTCTTGAAAGATACAGACTGAAATACAAAAGACTTTAACCCTTTTTACCAACATCCCCAAACAGGACCCAAAATTCAGGTAAATCTCCATCTCGATCAGACGAGAGAAGTGCCCTTAACCTATAAGCAGTTCATGCTACATCGGCAAGACACTTATGTCAGGAGATTATGATGCACGGCTCCTACGTATGAACGAGCGTCTGGGTTGTATCGAAACACTTTTTGGGAGACCCCCAAAAGTGGCCAGTTGTTTGGCAGTTGTGATTGTGAATTCATATGAGAGAATCTAAAGGACATCTAATCTATGTGTGGAATTACCGTTCTCCTGCACTTCCTGATTTTTCGTGTTCTTGTTCACGGACGTTATAGGAAGTTCGATGAAACAACCTAGACGAAACCTGCTTATACATCGAAGTAACTAGAACTAATTTAAAGGGTCTCAACTACGTAATCAGAAAAACACTTGCGGCTGGCTCTTTCAATAAAGGCGCCCTTGAGAACGAATAAGGTTTTGGGCCGCGGAAAATTCCTGCGAAGAGGGGGGACGCGTTAAGTACTAGGGGAAGCGATCACACACACACACACACATGCCCATCATCCACCGTCACCACTGCGCTGCTATTTCTTCCGCCTTGCAGGACTTTACTACACAAATAACCCCCCATATAATCCCAGTTTCCATTTCATTTTCCATTTTCTTTTCCATTGGATTCTCCATTATAGGGCCCTAAACCCTATTGTATTGGGCACCATACTTTTGATCATTCTGAAGCCGTCAGCCTCTTTGCCTCCAAATACTTTGTCCTTTCGGCATCAGAATTGAGCCCCAACCCCTAGGTTGTCCAGGAATGAGCACCTCCTCCGTCTACTTTGGCACCAGCCAACTTGGGTTTTTCGAAGCTTCGAAAGCAAACTGGCAAAATCTTCGTGCAGTAGTACTCTTACGGATGCCGCACATACCGTTTTTCCGACGGAAAGCCTGAAAGCTTTCCAAATCAAACTTCCACATCAGGCTCGCGACCCGATGCGATCGCTCTTAGTCGCATGAGTGGTTCCGAAAAATAGGTACAACAACTTCTGATGACGGCGGGGTGTTCTTACATACGGGCCTCCAGCGTTACATTATGGCTTCATGTCATTTCTTCATGGAGCACATTTCAGGACTGCAAACGTGACCAAACATAGCAGCACCACAAGGCTACCAAGGCGACAGATACCAGCCTCCGGTTCTAGTGACTGGCTTTCTCTTCCACCATCTGCACTTCTTCGAATGCCCTGGAGAACAGTCTCGACCATTTCGGCATCTGCTGTTATGCCAACAGTCTGCAGCAATGTGGCTAAGCGGTCTCGTGTGAGAGCCTGGCTACCAGGCTCACTACTCTGTCTGGGGAGAGTTCGTTCTGCTTCTCTTGGTGAACGTCTTGCATGTGAAGCTGCAGAGCTGCCTGACCATACAGGGATACATGTAAGCATGGACTGCTGAAGTGTCAAACCGCCTGGCCTCCTGCCGGGCGTCTGGCGACATGTTTGCCTCCCTTGCTTGTGGTACTGCGTGCTGGACGTTTCGGAGCGTCCTTGCCCACTACGCAGAAATCTGTCGGCAATCTGGATGGAGCTGCCGCTTCTTCCCCATCCCTTCTCTCCGGAGTGCGGAATCGCACTCCAGTAGCGCTCTTTGGGCGTGCAAGGCCTGGACGAGGTCGCATGTGAGCACGAGCTTACCAGTCCGGTCCAACCAAACTCCACCGTGCTGGCATCCATGCGCAAAGTTCGTAGACTGAACTACACAGCAAGAAACGTTGGTTGCATGGAAACACAGCCCTCTGCCAGGCTGAAATAAATGCTACTTTGCCCTCTTAATGCTCTTAAAGTCAACACTTAATTCATCATTATGCCGGCTATCTGCATGCAGAGCCATGGCAGCAGTGGAGCACCTCGGAAAAGCATGGGCCAGTGACTCTCCCAAACTCTCTTCAAGCGCTTCACATCGGCAGTTGCGCATGTTTTGCTTCGAGGCGGCGAAGGATACGGCTCTCCTTGACACACCGCTGCACACAAACAAGTCAAAAATTCCACTCACCTGACTGCGATAGCTCAGCCGCAGTTCAATGAGGGTTGTGGTGAGCAAGTGTGCAGCAGCTGGAACTGGTTTAAGAGGTGCAAACCACGCTTGATCCGACTTGGTCAGATGATTTGTGCCCTTTTCAAGGCTTCTGTTCACAACAGCTTGGCATGCCTCTTCGCACATGTGCGATAGAAACTTGTCACGCAACGTCTCGCCCACGTCAGGAGGATTCTTCAGCGTGGCCGAGAGAAGGACTTTGAGAAAGGAGGCTCCTACAAATGCTCGATTTCGAAGTGCATCAATTCTCAATTGTCTGTCTGCGCGAGCGAGTCCTGTTTTTTCTCTAGGATCGACACTTTGCAACGTCATGCACGCAGGTGTCACGTCTGCAAGGACCCCCCGCCAGAATGCACGGCCTATACCTTCGCTGAGTAGGATATGGCTGCTCAAAGCTTCTGCGGCTGCTGCCACGAGCTCAAGGCTTGCCCCAGCAACGTACATGTCTGAACCTGGTGGAAGACCACCATGCAGACGGCCCTCCTGCAACAATGGTGGCCGCATTACGCTTCTTTGAACACCAATGGGTCGCAGCTTGACTTCGAATGCCAGCTGCTTGGTGAATCGCTCTGCTCCGTACCGCAGCAGAGCAGGCAAGCCAGCTCGGCCACTTGCATCAAGCGAAGGCCGACAAATGGTCAAATCAGCCACAGGAGCTTCTCTAAGACAACGAGCTGCAGCCTGCCACTGATTGCTAGCCATACAAGCAATCACGGTTGCGTTGCATGAGGCGGGTCCTTGGGTGAGCCCAGCTGCATGCAGTCCTCTGAACAAGTCTAAGGCTTGCTCCCATCTCGCACAGTGGTGACAAGCCGCTATAGCTGCACTGTAGCTGATTTCATCTGCTTCCACAAGAGATATGTACATGTCAGTAAGAGTTGCCAATGCCAATTCCCATTGTCTCCCCTTCTGAGCTGCGCTGATAATGGGATTGAATGTAATGACTTCCTTCTGGCAAGAATACCTCTGCATCTCTGCCAGCATTTTCCGAGCGCGATGCACTTCACCAACTTTTTCGCATGCGCTGATGGCGGTATGGAAGCTGAAGGAATCCGGAGCGGTCTGACTTTGCGGCATTTGCTCCTCGTGATTTTTGACCCACGCCAAAGCATAAACAATCGCAGCAAACACAAAAAAACAACATGAAAGCATGAAAGTCTTGAGTATTGAGCTTTGTTAGTCTAGTGGGCTCCAGAATGGCTAAAGCCATCTGCCACGCATGTCCACGGTTACAGGCATTCATGAGGGTGTTGAAGGTTGTGGCTGTGGTTTGAATGCGGGCATGGCAGCTCAGGCTGTAGAGCTCCAGGGCATCCTCCCAGTGCTGACTTTTTGCATGCGCATGAAGAGCATAGTTCACTGAAAGAGTCTGCATTTGAATGCCGTGGCTTTTCATAAGCCGAAACATGTTCAAGGCCAAGTCCCATCGACCGCTCTTCAAGCAAAGGCTCATGCTGGTAATATAAAAAGGTGCATCCTGCGACTTGCCATCCACGGTCAGGTCTGGGAACTCAGTGCAATCGCTCTCCGAAGCAGCCTTGTTGGCAAATGCCCTCCGTGTCTGGCTGAGACAGGCCTTTGCACGTACCGTGGCAGATGATGACTCATCATACTGACCACGGTTCGTGAGGCCAGCAAGCTGCCCCTTGCAAGTAAGAAACCATGCACGAGTTACATGCGGCCTTGGTCCTGTCTGCAGGAGTAGCTGGCGAACGATCATTGCGCAAGAAAACACACGAGCTGAAGTTCTACAACCAGTCTGTGCACGTGCGTGCTTTGGAACCGCAGTCAGCGAGCCTACAGTTTCTGCGCAATTTGGCGACTGAGTTTCTGAGGACAGTATTGTGTGCAGGAGCCAACATCGTAGCTGAGGTTGTATGGCGTCCTTCATCTTTAAAGGGGTCTCAGCATTAGAGACTAAAGGAAAAATCATCCGCAGCACACTGTAGAGATCAAGCAAAAGGTTCCTTTCTGTCTAGCGGAGTTCCGCTACAGATTGCCCTTGATAGGACCTAAGCTTACTTTTTCCAAAACACAGTCCTCAATCTGTGGCAACACGCTGCATCGACAGGCTTGAGCCTAAGAGTTTTTTTTGTCCACTCCCTCGGCCTGCAGCCTTGCACATCTGGACATAAGTTCTAGATTTTAGGTCCTCAATCTGCAAGGGCAACAAAAGCTGCACTTTCACTCTCAAGATCTTCCAAGCCCAGGCCGAGTGCTGTGCGGCTTTGTTTACCAATGGCGGCATCCCCTCTACCAGGAACTCCTAGAACTTCAGGCGTCTTCAGGATCTACAAATAAACGACGCGTATTTGTCCCAAGTGGACTTTGGCCAGGTGATGTCGACCAGGACATTCAATCCCAGCTTGTGGAGGACAGCACGCTTGCACCAATCAAGTGATGATCTTCGCGGGGCAGCTGGCCGTCTGCTCCATGCAACCACGCTCAAGAGCAGCTTGCGTCGATCGCGCTGTCCTGTGGTGAGTGCCAGCGCCAAGCCACCTCCTGTGCATCAGCCCTCATCGTACCACCTGCGCAGAAGAAGAGCAAAAGCTGAATAGACATGACAACATGGTGGACTTTGAGCATGCCTCCCTCAACATATCAACAACATCACGAGTGCGCACCCAATGCGTGGCTCATCATGGAGCCAATACACAGTAACCAATGTGTGAACGACGGCCAACCTGATTCCGTTGATATTATCTCGGGCGGACCTGTCCTCTGGTTGCGGATTGAGGTAATAGAGTCACCAGTCTTTCCAGAAGCAAAATCCCTGCTCAAGTGAACTAGTTGGAAGTTGATGGTTGGCACAGATAGTTCTCAATTTGATACCCGTGATAATTTGAAGAGCAGCATGGTGTTGCCGAACTCCGAGCTTCATATCCTTGTGACAGCCACCATGTTTGCCATCTGAAGCATGAGAAATAAATAGATTTGGGAGGATTTTAGCGCGCGAGCACTCTGTGTGTCATTGATCAGGCCTGAAAGGTACGGGGAAACGGGGTGTCATGGGAGAACACAGATTAGCTAAGAGACGTCTGCCTGACAGATGGCGTTCCTGAAGCCATCGATTTCAAGACATCTGCAGAACGTTTACCCAATGGCTGCAGCTCTTTCAGAGTGGCACGCAAATCTCGCGGCAGCGGCAGCATGATCTCTATTGGTCTCTCTGGTTTCTGCACTTCAAATACGAGTCGATAGCGATGCAAGAAGTTCCGTGGGCACCACTCCAAATCCTGCTGAAACGTGTGAAAGCTGGTGTATTTGCCATCGCTCACAGTAGGGTGCCCAATATATGCTGTGTGTGCCTCAGTCCAAGCTGGCGTGCTGAAACGCACGGCTCACAAAAATCGATTCACGCTCTGTGCTTGCTCCCAATGCTACTCCACATGCAGCCAAAATGGTCAAATTCCCAAACTTAAGCCCTACCCAAGCTTCCATTGCTTCGCATGAGTGCCAAGGAGCGCGGATTTGGTGTGTTCGGCCTGTGCCAATGCGAACAGCCAGGACACTGAAACAGCTGCCCTTGCGAAGTGCCCGAGCCAAGACTCTTATTCCCGTCATGGATGCCTTGCCAGCGTGCGAAACTTGACTGGGTGATTGGCTGCCAGGGATCCAAGAAATGGGTGCGTTGATGGCCAGGCTTCCTTGAGAAACCCAACCATGGCACACAACCACGTAGTCTCGCACGATCTTCTTGCCATTCAACTGCACCAACAAATCATAATACGATTCATATGTCTTTGCCATGAGGACAAGGCCTGAACACGGGACGTCCAGACGATGCAGAAATCCAAAATGGTGCGACCTATCCTGCAAGATGCGCGGAGAGTTTGCTTGCGACGCTAGAAAGGACCGTAGCTGAAACAAGCCCTCTGAAGATTGGAGTCCATCTTGCTCATCCCAGTTTTCCAGTCTTGATGAGACATCGCTGCGTTCCACTTCCCAGCCGGAAGGCTTTTCCAAGACCAGAACATGTGCCAACTCCGCTGCAATCTTTGGTTCTCCGTTGCCCTCGCAGTGCTCAAAAGTTGGAGGACCAGGTACAAACAGCCCGCGGGACTGGGAATGCCGATTGTCAAGTGTCCGGCCATAGCTCATCAGCTGTCGATGAATTTGTTGAAACAAGGATGTTCGTTCCTCACCTGCAAAAGACAAACCCCACACCATAGCCAGCATGCTTGGAACGGTGCAGGAAACGGAATGAAAGCCGGTGAGCTTCTGCTGGAACTCGTATGCAACCAAACCCAATGCCTGTGTTTGCTTGACGCAGGCAAAGGACCAGCACAAGTTTGCGATCTCTTGCTGTTGGAATTCGGAAATTCGACGGTTTGCCACGTTCAGAATTGCTGCCCAAAATGGTGAGAAGATTCTGAATCCATGCGTGCCGTACCGGGCAAAAGTCCATGCCAAATTGGCGATGTTTTGAGCATTGAACTTTGAATGGTTCTTCACGACCGAAGAGGCGATGACTTCCATCGCGATGCAATCTTGAACTCCCAGCTTCACCACGGCCCAAGCAATGTTAGATATCTCTTGCGGGTTGCAACTTCCAAGCTGCAGGACCATGTTAACTGATGGCCCCCATTCGCGTGCTTGGTAGGAGCATGACCTCACCGCAAGAGCTCAATAATCAATCTGTGATGAACTCTTTTTGAACATGTGTGGCTTGTGTGATGGTATCTCAGCCATTGGTTGCAATTGAAAGTAGAATTGGCTTTGTCTGCCGCCTACTCCTCGTGCTAACGTCCTCTGAGCTTCCCAGTTCATGCACCAGGTTCGTTGTTTCAAAAGCAATAACCTAACGTCGTGCAAAGAGAATCAAAAAGATGCAGCCGCGATGAGATTGGAGTACTCGCATCTGGTGTGCAGCGCAGAAGAATTTATGACCCACCATGTAAGACACGAGGTAAGGTGTACGTAACAATCTACTGGTACCAAATAAGCCCGGATTGCTCCCCATGCGCCACACAAAACCCATCTTGCATACAAGCTTCAATATGGCAAAGGCCCAGAGAGCATTGGACACACCCTGACCAGATAGCCCAGGACTTGCTGCCAAAAGTGTCCTTGACATCTTGGCGAGCAGCTTTTCATCCTTGCAATGCGCAAATCAAATGCCAAAAGGGTCTGTGGCAACTCTTTGACTTCCCTAACAAAGCTGCTAAAAGAGGCTCAGAATTGTGACCGAGGCGCAGTGTCAATCGACAGCTTCGCGAAAGACCACATGAGTGCCACCACTTCAAGTGGAGCAAATTCGGAAATGTGGAGCTCTATGGCCACCTTGCTGGCATGCTGGAACCCGTCGTGCAAGAAACGGCTATGGCCCAAGGACCACAACATGTTGGCAACATGCTGCGGCTCTAACTCGCCAATGCGCGGTGTTGCTTCTGCCACTACGGCTGACAAGAACCCATGGCCTGATGCCGCAGTCGACGCGAACAAACGTGCTACAGCATATGCCAAATTTGATAGCTCTTGCGGCCGCAATCGATTTTGCTGAATGGTTCGCAGCCCGAACAGTTCCACTATCCCAAAATCTTCCTCAGGAACATTCAAAGGCAACCTCAACTTGGCCATGGCCCAAAGCGTGATGCTGAACTCATGAGGCTTCAGCTCCTTGATATTTGTGACAATAGCCCCCCAGAATTTTGCTGAAACTCTGGCTTGTCCCTGCCACTTTTCCTGGGCACGAGCGAACGCCCATGCTAGGTTCGCCAGGTGCCGGCTCGAGAACTCCGCAAAGTTGCGGTCTTCGCATGCATTGGATATCGCCACCAGCAGAACTGAATCACGATAGACACAGAACGCACATGCCCAGCTGACACCAGCCAGATCTCTGGGGCCCATGTTTGGCAGCAGCTGCAGTGCATGCCACACCATGCTTGCAGCCATGGGCCCATGAAAGTTTCCAGCCTTTGCCACCACCCAGAACATGTTTCCGATTCCTGTCGACCTCATTGAAGCAGTAAGAAATGAGCGAGCCTGTAACCGTCGCAAGCTTGCCAACACAATGTCATTTATCACGCTGCCTGGAGCTGATACTGCTGCAAGAGCCCAGAGCGCACATTGAAGCTCATGATGCGTAAGTTCCTGATGGCATTTCCAACAGTCAGCGATCAAGCTTTTCAAGCCTTGATTGATGGCTGAATGGCCTGGGCCTTGATGCTTTGCAAATGCCCATAGGTGATGTGCAAGTTGGGATGCTGAATCTGATGAACGGGAGCCGCATTGCAAGTCCCATTTTCTGCCACCAGCTGCCGCGTGACGACCAGAAACTAGCCATGACAACTTCATGCATGCCACCGGCTGCGGCCTCCTTGCCCTTTCCAGAAAATCGGCCCATGGCCAACCGAATGGCTTCAGCTGCCAGTTGTGCCGGGCGCCGGGCCAATTTTACGACAAAATCATGACGAACTCAGTCAATCAAGCATGGCAGCACTTTGCTCTTGTGAGCGGAGCATGCGGGCGAAGCAGCGTGCTACCCCATTACACATGAGAAGCTACTTTATTCATACGTTGCAGCGGATGGATGTTCAGCGTTGTGCAATGGCATCAATCATGAATGGACTTCGAACACATCGTGACACATCCATTTTTCTAGCGGATGGTTGCCGTCCTGCTTTTTTGATGGAAATGCCTGCGTGGCCTGCAGGCATCCTGCCTCACTACCGGGCTCAGGGCTCACAAGCCTCAAGGCCGTTGAGTCCACATCCAGCATGAACCAGGCTGTCACGGGCGGGGAATTTGGAACAACTCTGCTGGCTGAGGGCTAAAGTTTGTCAGCATTGTCTTCACGAGCTACAAGCCGTGGGTCCCTTTAAAGCACACCCTCAAAGCACATCTGCTACAACATGATGAGATCATCACTCCCTCATGGTGCTTTCCATTTGATGAGATGCAGGGGATAACTCAAAGACTTACTAAACTTACCCAGGAACTGCAGATCAGCAAACGAAGGGAATCAGTTCTGGAAAGCCGTAGAGCAACACACCAACGTGGCAGAAGTGGTCAAAACCATTGCAGAGGGACAGACCAGGATGACTGAAGCGTTGGTGCTAAGCAGAGGAAAGGAACTCGCATTTCTCGACAACAAAGGTGCAGCCAAGTTTGAAAAGGTCAAAGGTGATGAAGGCAGTTACAGTGGAAAACAGAAAGCTTTATCTCCTCTGTTTTTTCCTAAGTTGAAGAAAGCCCAAGCTTGGGCAGAGGCAAATCTGGAGTGATTTGGGGTGGCATAGGCTGAGAGTTGCGGCAGTGTGGACGGCAGCCATAACGGACCCATACTATCCCAAGGCCCCACCTTTTCCGTCACCCTACCTAGACCCCCTCACACGCTGCTGCTCATAAGTCTCTCTTTCCCACCCCTTTGCTAATCTGCTCTCTTCCGTCTGCCACGCAGGCAATTGCCAGCAATTGCAACGCCACTAGTGAAAAGTCCTGTTCATGCATGTGCTCTGGCAGCTGGTGAATACAGCTTTTTTTGCAGACGACGCACCCGCACCCTCTTGCTTAAGCCAGAATGCTAACAGCGCCCGCCACAAGCTCTACTTGTTCAGATAAAAATGCCCGGACGATTGCTTACAACTGTTGCCGCAAATTCCCTTTTGGGGAGCTACTCTAGAGCTGTTGTAACTTTTACAGTAACTATCAAATAATGCAACATCTGGTAACATGATGCTGCATGCTCTGCCTGCTCCACTGCAGGTGAAGATCTGGACGGGCTAGACGAAATAATAGCACCCCTCCGCTACTGTCGGGGCACTGTCCGGACACATTTTTGACATGGCCTCGTCTTCTCAAAACCTCAAAACCTGCATGCAAAGGAGGGAGGTCTCATTCCCCTGCGTAGCAGCTGGCAACAAGCCTCCACAATCAGAGGCCCTGTCAAGGCACATCTTTTTCAATTCTTGCTCTCTGTCTGGGATCCCCACCCATCTCCCTAAATCAGCGGGGCCTAGAGTGACTCAACTGCTTCCACGAGGGTCCAGTAGTGCAAATGGCAAGAGGGGCTTCAATATCCATAAGTTCCCATGTGGAAGGCTGACAATTCGTGAGTCTTGTGGATGAGATGCCGTGACGTGCTATCTGCCTTCCTCAGCCTGATCTTCTTGAGCGCTCGGTACCTCAGCTTACGGCGACATGCATGTTTGACATGTGCTACATTCTGTGCCTCCACAAGGATGACGAGGCTGTGGCTTGCCAGGCAGGAGCGCTGATACAACTGCAGGGCGCAGGAGGGAGCAGGTGTCTTGAGGCATCTGGATTGCACCGTATGGATTTTTTTTTCCCCGTGTTGTGCCATGCCATCACTGGCGACAGATACAGATTGGACAGCCTATTCGAGAAATTCGGGAGGGTGCGTCATGCAACCTGCCCACATTTTTCAAACTTGCGCTGTCAAACAAGCCTCGATTCTGATGAATTCGGAAAAGCATGTTGACAGCTCGTGTGGCCGTCGTCAAAAGTCGAGGCAAGCAAATGGCTCTACATAGGTCGTGAGGGTCTCATTGTAGGCCGCCTGCCTTAAACGCATCGGATCTTCGGACAAAGCCTGGTGCAAGCTCAGAATCTCCTGCCTGTTCAGCTCTGCCACTCTCTCTTCGGCCGCGCTCCGAGCTGGAACTTGAGTGTAGAAGCCTTCAATGTCCACGAAGGGGCCAAGAGCAAACGCAGCACTGTCCGCTGCTACCATGCAAGCTTCCAAGGCAGCCGAGGTCCAATTTCCCAGCTGTCCTCTGAAGCTGGCGGCCTTCTCATTCAGGGCGGTGAGCTCTTGACGCATGGAGGCAAGCAAAGTCCAGTACTTGGGATCTTTGCCAAGCTCGGATCGCTCGCTTGGATCCGTCTCCACGTTGAAAAGGCAGCCATGATCACCACAGTCCTCTACCATCATGTTGACCAGGTACTCCGCCTGAGTGCGGTATTTCGGGAACCGGCGCTCAAAGATGTCGAAGAAAGAGTGCGTTGGGACGTGGCTGCTGCAATTTGGCCACACCGGGCCTGGCCAAAACGAGTACTCCTGAACCCCTGTCACCAACTTGAAAGGCCAACGCAGGAGAGAGGACTTGCTGAGGTGCAAGGTGTCGGGACGGGCATTCGTGCCGGAGAGGATGTGCGCCCACTGAGGGCGGCCCTCCACAGGATGAAGAAGAGGCAACCCCTTCCGAAGGAGGTCCTTGTTGGCTTCAGCTGCAACATAGTCGTAGTGGCTCACACCCACAAGGCTGCAAAGAGTGACGTACCAGTCTGCGGCGTGAATAACTCCATGAAAGGTTTTGCCACGTGCTTCGGGTGGAATGAAGCCACCAGACACGAAGGCATTTGTCCTAACTGCCCCTTCCCAATCACTTGACGTTCCGGACTTGAGAGGATAGTTGTTTGCCGCTTCCTCAATGGATGTCCCGCCTCCATTGTCATTCAAATATAAAATCAAAGTGTTGTCATACATGCCGCGCATTTTCAGGGCGTCGACCAGCTTGCCCATCAACTTGTCCATGTAGAGAATGCTGCCAGACATCAAGCGCCGGAGTTGGGTCCATCGGAGCCCCCTCTCAACACCCGCCCCAGCAACGAGCTTGTCAAGCTCTTCCAGGGTGGTCTTTGGCAAGCCCCGGGGGGTATGCACCATGTGAGGTGAAAATGTGAGGAACAGGGGCGTGTCTGCATCGTGATTCTGGATAAGCTTGAGCGTGTGCTGAAGAAGCATAGCATCCAGGAAGCAACTGTCTTCCAGGCACCGCTGCGGGTCCTCTTTAAGGCAGCCGGTGGTCGTGATGGGGCTGCCCGTAGGGAAGTTCATATGACAACCGAGTTCTGCCCTGATCTCATCAGTCACACCGTTGCGGTATGTTGCATTGTGCAGCGAAAAATCTTGAAACTTGCTTAAGCAAATGTCGAACTGAGGGACAATGGCAGTCGCCCTCTCTTCCCAAGCATTGGTGCCTGCCTGAAAGAACCCAAGGAAGGAATCAAAGCCACGGCCCAAGGGGGTGTGCTCCGGCGTCGCAAAGCCAATGTCCCACTTGCCTACATAGTGCGCTTGGTAGCCCGCCAGCTTCAACTTCTTGGCCATTCCTGTCATGTTGCGTGGCATTCCACTAAAGCCAGACACATTGTCAGAGCGGTTCCAGAACAGCTGGCTCGTGGACGATCCCATTTGCTTGTCTGGAAAGCAGTGCACTGGCAACCGGCCGCTCCACAGCGAAGCCCTGGCAGTTTCAGAGAAGTTGGCAGTGTAATGGCGCTCAAGCAGAATCCCTTGGCGGATCAACGCGTCCAATTCAGGCGTGAAAGTCTCCGCCTTTCCCTGAGCCTCAGCTGCACTCCCTGCAGTTCGATGTGCGCCCAAGCCGGCCCAACCTTGATCGTCGGCAAGGAAGAGCAGGATATGAGGCTTGGACTGTGGGAGTTTCAGTTGCCCGGTCTCCAAGTCGAGCTGGCGCTGCAGCAGCTCCATCCGGGATGATTGTTGCCCGCAGGCGTCCGAGATGGTCGTGGCATCTTCGACAGTGGCACTGCTAGTGGCACTGATGAGCAGCCACATTGCCAGCACCCCGCGCCACGGAAGCGGCCATGGCTGCATATCCAGGGCTACGCACGCAGTACAAGGCTCAGCTGAAGGCTAATCAAAGGTTTCTGCTCGACCTACAGCACTTTGATCATACTATATGATTCTTGTTCTAGTGTACTATATACAGAAGATGTTCAGTCAAGACATGTATTCTTGCTGCCATACCATATAAAGAGGACAATCGCGGGCGGTCTCGGCAGCCATTGACTGTTTGAACACGCCTGCCCTCCGTCAGCAACCCCACAGATACGATACTGCACACGATATAGTATATGGCGTAATATTCTAGATGCTCTACCGTTATTGGCTCCACCAGGCGAGCCGCATATGCCTTGTATGGCACATCCATGATAGCAGACACAACATCTGTTTCGTTAACAATGAGCCAGAGCTTGCCTGGGCTTGAGGCGCCATCGCATATGGGTAAAATGGAAGGAGGAGCCATGGTAATCGTTGTGGGCCAGCATCCTGGTGGTGGTAGTCGTGCTTGTAGCCGTAATCGTGGTGCCGCAGCAGCAGTAGTAGTAGTAGTAGTAGTAGTGGTAGTAGTAGTAGTAATAATAATAGTAGTAGTAGTAGTAGGAGGTAGGTGGTTGTAGTAGTAATAATAATAGTAGTCGTAGCAGCAGCAGCAGCAGCAGCAGCAGTAGTAGTAGTAGTAGTAGTAGTAGTAGTAGCCGTCACCGTAAGCCAAAGAAGCCACAGCAGCAGCTCTCCCAAGGAATTAGAATAAACAAGCCAACAAGCGCTTGGGCTTGCTTTAAGTAAGGATAGGCATCACGATAAGGTTCTGGGCATGATCCTTCACGCAACTCTGAACTTGGCCTTCTCTGGATCCACGGTATGTGACTTTGGCGAAGTGCACTTGCGATCCAGAAGCTGCACTGATGCTTCCAGCAGCAGAGTGCATTTGATTGGGCACTGCCAAGCTTTCCAAAGGGGCCCTAAAAACTTGCATAAATGTGCAACGGGTGGCCAAGCAGTCTTGCTACATCCTGCGCCTGCACGGAGAGGCGTGTTGAACGAAATCCGTCATACGGTAACTGTCATGCTGCAAACCGGGTTGCTTGCCATGCTTGTCTTGTGATTGAAACCAGACACTGACAAAAAATGCCTTGTGACAAGCACGGGACCTGAACTATCTGGTGGCATGTTTCTGCGTCAGATCAAACAGGGACAACAGTTGAATCGGCTGCGGGTGCAGGTTCGTCACAAATAGCCAAATAGATCCTTTGCCATACCAAAGAAGCATGTGCCCTGCTTGCATCCAAAAACCCAGGCTATCTGGAATTATGCAGCCGGGTAGCTAGCCTGGATGGAGGAGACCGGCGTCTGGAGGTGATATCCTTTGAATTTTCTCGGTTCTGTAATGGAACGGAGCATCTACTATTAGCACTGGTTGAGGTTGCTGGTAATCCCAGCGCCGGTCATGCCGTATTTCTTAGCTGACGACACCTTTTCATAGTATACTAGACAGCATACAATATCATACTACAATGTCCAACAGTTGCCTTCAAGCGGATTACTCCGAGGGTCCCAGGCGCCACGGTGCGTGGTACTTCAACCTCCATCTTCAACTCAGCTCGCTGTCGAGCGCTTGGAGGTTGATCAACGGAACGTCCTGAATAGTACTCTTCCTTCATTGATCGGAAGCTACTAATCGAGTTCCCTCCGAGCGTGATCTAGCAGCCTTCGTTGACTGTTAGGACATCCTTGCTTGTGCCAATCTTCTCCTGGCATTGGCAACACAATAGACACACCGTCGCACACTGACACACGCCGACGCAGACTGACACAAGAAGAAGGAGTCTTGAAAATCAAGCTCCTGGGTGTTCGGCTTCAGAAAAAACATGAACCAGACCCCAAACAGCATTGCTATTGACTGGATCTGTGATTCAGTACATCTTCTTGTCGCAGTTACCCCAAACACAGACAAAACCAATAGCATGCTTGACTGTTCACATGGATCCGTGCTCATCAACAATCGCTACGGCAGCCTCGGAACACAGAAGACAAAAAGTTCGTGTGTAGACACAACCCTCATGACGTATAAGCACAGAACGAAGGCACAACTCCAAAAGGACGGCATTCTTCTCCCCAACAGGCATAAATGGACTGCCTTGCCCGAGCCAGAGCCGGCGTTGAGTTTGACTTCCCTATGCGGTAAAGGAAACAACAAATTCCGTGCTGGTTTGGACGAAAGTTTGTGCCAGCCCCCATGGTTCGAAGGGCATGTTGAGCGTGTTGCTCGATTGGGCGCGCTCCATAATAACTTTGCTTGGACACCCGTCGAGAGCATAGAAGCGTCAGCAACCCAGGTAGCAGTGGGCGCAAAGTGGTGCATGGCAGGGTCCGTGCAATCCAAAACAGTAATCAAAACTCTCTTTTACACGGCACCGTGCCAAGGTGTTTCAGAAAATTCTCGGAAGAAGTAAAGAAAAACCCGTCAACATGGCGAGGATTCTGGCCTGCTCTTCAACAATAGGGGGCCACGCAACGATGAGATCAAACAGAACATGCGGTTCTTCAGCGATCAAAGAGATGCTGCGTAAGAATCGCATAGGAAGCGGACGCGCCATCAACGAAAAGAGCGCCCCCATTTACATGCTCTTGGCGAAAGTCGCTGCAAATGCGACTGCGCATACTCCATGCCTTGGCCGGGACTCGCGCCTCCGTGGGCACACTACCAAGCCCAGCATGGGAGCTTTCAGCACGATCTTCTTCTCTTTCAGAAAATGCAAAAGGTAGGCGGCCACCTTCTGCAACGCGCCAAGCGATGCATGTTCTGCGCATTCTCGTGCAAAATCAC
Organism: Symbiodinium pilosum; assembly: GCA_905231905.1. Lineage (NCBI taxonomy): Eukaryota > Dinophyceae > Suessiales > Symbiodiniaceae > Symbiodinium > Symbiodinium pilosum. Next base: position 217,675 of record CAJNIZ010010224.1, on the reverse strand, counting down.
GTGCCCTATCAGCTTCGTCTTCCTGGAAAACCAAAACACAATTTCCAGACACTTCTGCATGAAAACCTCCGATAAATGATGTTATGTTTGCATTGTTTGGTATATTTTGCGTATTGCGTACTACATCTTGAATCTTGGCTTTCCACATGTTTGTTTGTCCGCCTTTCCATAGTGCACATATTTCCGGCGTCTTGCGTTATGACTGATGCTTGCACGTTGCAGCATTCGCTCTGAGGCTAACATTTATATGATGCCTCGTCCTCGGCCCATTTTACGTGCCTCCCATTATGATTAAGACGTCGAGTGTCAGACCCAACAGCTGGGAGCAAGTCAATTCGACAAATGTGCAGAGCAAACGCCCTGACAAGTTCCGACACGAGACAAACATCATTCCACAAGCTGCGACCAAGCTCGGACCGCAATACAAGCAGGACCAGCCTCATGCTGCGCTTGGCCATGGGGCGATCCATCAAGCGATTCTTCCTGGCACATGCTTGAAACTTGAAACGCGATAGTCAGTGCAGCGCTGTGAAGAACCACCAACAATCCCCGGCATCAAGATGTGCAGGAGATGCAGCACGTCATTGAACAGCTCGACGACCCGCTGGTAGTACGGAGGCTTGCCTTAACATGGGAAGCATTTGAGCCGTTTTCAATGTTTGCTTTGCTTTCATCTGGCCGTTGTCGCGCTTTTGGATTGCTCAGCCGAGCTGAGATCTCAGCTGTCTGTGAGATCAATGAAAGCGAGCGGCCCTTGACGACATCCACGACTGCTGGGGTGAGGGATCAAAAAAACGGTAAAAGCATCAAAAAAACATACGCCCAGCGCATCAACAAACTTTATAGGCAGCAAAAAAAGCATTTGCACTAAATTTAGCGCCAAGGGGCAAGCATCAAAAAACAACTTATTGTCACTGACGTCTGGGTCTGGGTAATGGTAATGGTCGTAGTGGTGGTAATGTTTTTGATACGTAGTAGTATTGGTAGTCGTAGTAGTATTAGTAATAGTCGTCGTCGTAGTAGTAGTAGTAGTAGTCGTAGTAGTAGTAGGAGTAGTGGTGGTAGTGGTAGTAGTAGTAGTAGTAGGAGTAGTAGGAGTAGTAGGAGTAGTTGGAGTAGTAGTAGTAGTAGTAGTAGTAGTAAAAGTAGTAGTAGTAGTAGTAGTAGTAGCAGTAGCAGTAGTAGTACTACTAGTAGTAGTAGTAGTAGTAATAGTAGTAGTGGTAGTGGTGGTGGTTGTGGTGGTGGTGGTGGTAGTAGTGATAGTGGTACTAGTAATAGTAGTAGTAGTAGTAGTAGTAGTAGTAATAGTAGTAATAGTAGTAATAGTCGTAGTAATAGTCGTACTAGTAGTAGTAGTACTAGTAGTAGTAGTAGTAGTAGGAGTAGTAGGAGTAGTTGGAGTAGTAGTAGTAGTAGTAGTGGTGGTGGTGGTGGTGGTGGTGGTGGTGGTGGTAGTAGTACTACTACTAGAAATTATAGTGGTAGCAATGGTAACAGTTAGAGTAGAAGTATTTCGCGCCGGTCGCGTTCGTGACGGTATATTTTTTCAGCACGCGGAGGCCTGAAAAACTGTAATTGGGCGTAGTTCTGGATAATCGTATCTCGCAGTCGCCTTTGCTGTTGTTGAGTGTTTTTGGGGCAAGATCATTAACGTGTAACTAACAGCTACGAGTCATCATTGCCCAGTCGAATGTTCATGACCATGCTACCTCAGGATATCACATTGCCATATCGGGTGCAGGAGAAGGGAATCATGAAGCCCGCGCTCGTGAAGGGGCGCAATGAGGGCATGCAGGTTCGCCGGTGCCTATAGCGTGCGGAGTATGCGCCCATCGTCTGGACACGTGTGGTTCGCGCGCCGGCAAGGAGATCCAAAAGTTGAGACGTGAACTGAAGGGTCTTCGGTTTCATCCAGGCATCAGGAAGAAGCCTGGCAGGGATGGCAGGAAGGACAAGTGCCACAAAACCGTTGCTCAACTGCAGTACAGTGGCAAAGCCGACCGACATGTTCATGATGCTCTTGATCGTCCGAGCGGTGGCAGGGTGGAAACTATTTTTTTTTCTCACGGACCTTTTTGTGTCTGCCAATCTGGGTCCCGGTCAGCTAGCTCTAGCTAGCTCT
>CAJNIZ010010224.1:201019-214091 GCA_905231905.1 Symbiodinium pilosum | reverse complement strand
GCACTTCTGCTGCACGCGCGCGGGCCAGCAAGCGGATGAAGGTTGCTGCTTCGGGGGCCCACCTGCTTCCTACCTCGAGCCCGAAAACAACCAGGCGGCAGCGGCGTGCCCGCTCGAGGTCAGGGTAAGTTTGGCATCGTTTGCGGCGGGTGGCCTGGGCAACAACGATGCCGGGATGGGCATCTGCATTAGCCCGGGGCTGGCCATCCCGACCGAGGGGGCTGACGAGCGTGGCATCAACTGCGGGTTGCTCCCCATGCCACAGGGGCAGCCCGTTGCAGACAACCTCCATGCGCCGGGCGTGCTGCACGGGCACATCCAAGTTCATATCAGCCAGGCGCACATTCCTGGCCACGCGTGCGCTAGCCTCGCGGCATACCCTGGCGAGTGCGCGCTCGAGAGGGATGGCGCGCGAGGCAAGGACGCNNTCGGTGATCACCAAGCACATCAAGCAGCCGGCGGCAAGTGCAGGCCCGCGGTGCAAGTGGGAGCGGCAGGCGCAGCCGGCGAAGGAGGAGAACACGGAAGTGCGCAGTGGGGAGTGTGACATCCTCATGTGTGGGTAGAACCGTTAGGGCACACAAAGAATGCGACCCGGCCTGTGACAGCAGCAGCGCTCGAGATGCAGGTGAAAGATTCGGAAGAAGCGTCTCAAGCGCGCGCTGGCCACAGGCGTGGGCAGCACGGCGCTGCCATCCACGGAAGTGGTCACATGGTTCCTCGCGGCTGGGGGCATCAGCAGGGGGCCACAGGAGGCTGGCGGCGAAAGAGAGCGCCGCGGCAAATGACAAGAGCGCAGACCATCGTTGCGTGTACGCGAAAATGCTGTCTGCGCGTGATGGGGCGGGGCCGTTCCTGGCACGGGCCCTCAAGGAGGCGAATGAAGCTGGCCGCTTCAAAACTCCAACGGCCACCAACTTCGAGGGCAAGGATCACTAGTCCAGCATGAGCAGCCCTGGAAAACTCAGGGTGCGTCCTCTCCTTGGCCTGGCGGGCTTGTTGCAAGGCAACCCCTGCAGTGCGTCCCGCAGCGTGCCGCGGGGCTCCTGCGGCAGTGAGGGGAAGGACCAGGGTGATTCCCTTGTCGGAGAGCCAAATCATCCGTTTTTGGGTGGTTTCCAGGTGCAGTTTTCGGCTTTGGTTGCTTTTGTTGAAGGAGCCAATTGCCAGGCGCGAGCTCCGCCGCCGTGAGCACATGCCGGGCGCGGGAGAGCTCCCCATCTTGCACTTTGCCACATGCGAGTTCGCGCCGGTGCGCAGCTGCTGCCTCGGCACCGAATGCGTCACAACTCCTCCGTGGTGAGCCGCGTGTCACGGGTTTCCACCAGCAACGCTTGCCAGTGCCCTTGCTCGCGGGACTGGATGTGCTGTTTTGGCGCACGGGTAAAATGCCAGCGTGAGTCGAGAAGAATTCCAGGCCCGCGAACGGCGAACGTCGTCGGGCGAGCCCACATAGACATCCCTAACGGCCAGGGGGTTGCGCTCGAGAGCTCGGCGGCTCGAACTTGGCACTGCATGGGTCGACGCATGTCGAAGCGGCTCGGGCTCGCGGGCAGGGCCAGTCCAGGTAGCCTCTGGCAGCTCGTGGCCAGCCCCCCATAAACTTCCAACAAAGCTGCTTGGGCCAGTGCCGTAGCATACTCCGTACGATTTCAAACTCACGCTAAAGATGCCGGAGGAGACAATCGCACCGCGCTGGGCACTTCAGGACTTCGCACAGCGTCGCCACCTCAAATTGCGCCGCGTTGGCGTCCCCCACCTCAAACGGCAGCCAACGCGTGGACAGCGGCCAAGAGCCTGTCGGCAGGCTGCGGCCCAGTGGTTGCGAGGGACCTGACGAGACGGACCCCTCGCTCACCGCGACATGGGTGGGCGACCCAGTCAGCACTGGCGGCTACATGAAGCAGGGGCGCGTATGGCCAATAATTCTTGTGGTGCCATTCGTGCGGCGGGGGCGGGCCCTTGGTGTGGCTGCAGACCCCCCCGTAGCCAACCACTGCCCCTCGCCGCTACACCCCACCTCGCGGCGCCCTTTGTATCATCATGCAGCCAACACCTGCGCTGCGCTTGTCCGGCGGCAACCATCCCCACATCCCGTCCTCGCGGCCACCCCCCAACATCTAGCACCCGGCACCCGCGCCGCAGCACGCCGCCTCGTCCTCGCGGCCACCACTGCACGTGTTCCGGCCTGGGCTGGGATTGGCAGTGCGCTCGACTCTTGTATACCCAACGTATACAGCATCTCATATTTCCCATAATATGGTTCGTGTGCCGGCAGGTGTTTCCTGCGTGTGGGGCTACGTGGCCCAGAAGTTCACTGGCCTGCTTCCATTGTGTTCTAGTTTGATGTCGCTGGACGGGCGCCGTGCGCATGATAGCATGTCCCGGACCGCCCTCATCCGAGAGCTGCCGCAGCACGGGTCCTGAAACAACCATCTGGCAGTCAGAAGTTGAAACATGTTGAAACTATGTGCGCGCCCGAACGGCTCCCGTTCGCGCGCGGGCCTACCTTTAGTAGGATGCGGAAAAACGATATACGGATGTGGCCCTGGGCGAGGGCTGCGAGTCTCAGATTTGTTGGCACGCCCGTTGCAACAGAACCATCAAGCTTTCGGAGCTTCTCTCAGGCGATTTCCGGCTTTGCTGGCACAGACCGTTGGACCGGACCCATCGGCCTTAGGTCGTCTAGTGGTGTCTCAGCTCGCTTGGCTGAAATGAGAGCTTTCCAGAAGAGGCGGCAGTTCCAAAATTTGGAGAAACAGCATTCTTGTGACACGTGCCATCGTCTGTTGCATTCTGTTGCCCTTGCTGTCGTGTCCTTGCCAAACAGGCAGCAACGAGCCTTTAAGTTCGTGTGCTGCCTTACAGCCGCTGTTGCTGGGGACAAAGTGCACAGGACGTTACGACTCACATTTACGGCCGCGAGTGTCGGCGAAGTAGGCGTGGCACCAGTTGAGGCAGGCTAGTGTGGCGAGTTACAAGCATCCTTTTCCAACCTCCAAGCATAATTCACTCCAGCGGAACTTTCAGCAGGGTACCAAATTCTGCCGCCCAGCTGACTGAAATTCTAGCATGTACCTGACACAGGCATGACAATGACCCCGTACCACATCGTTACAACTTTGGCCATCGCAAGTGTTCCAAGGACGGCACCCTGCCCTGGCGCGTCAAGAAGCGAACAGGTGAGGAAGCATGGCGTGGAGCCTTCAAAGGGGACATCATGCTGCAAGATGAATGAAAGCATAATGACTTGGGGCCACACAACATAAATTCCGTTGTGCCTGGGCCGGCTTGCATGTCTTGCAGGATCTGTATGCCACATGATCACAAACTGACACTGCAAGAAGGGCACCACGTCCCAGGGTGAATGTAGATGCCCTTCCCTCTTGGCACATGGAAAGCTCTCATGTCCTACAGTGGTTTCCGCACAAGATGCGCAAGTAACCGTACACAATGCTCTTTCGGAATCTCTGAGCATGTCTCTGGTCCTCTGGCTTGATATCATCTCCAATCGAAGCAGGGCCAAGGCACACCGTAAATGGCACGGGCGTTCGTGGCCAAAACAATTGACCACCTGACATGCCAGTGGATGCTGGCCAGCTGAACCTGCTTAAAGCAGTCATGCCCCGCGCCGTCAGGATGGTAGTCACTCATCCATAGGTATATAGCACCTGATATGCGCTACGTAAACATACACTCACTTCATGCATCCAGAAATAAATGGCTCGCCTGCATCTGCAGGCTTGTCTGCAACTGCTTCCTCCGGCCTCCACGCCAGCTGTCGCTAGCTCGCGGCACATCACGGCACTCTACATCAAGATGCAGTAAAACACATCGGGCTACTGAAGATGGGCTGAAGCCGGCCGCCACTTTAGCCACGGTACATGGCCCCCAAGCCATCCAGATACTTGTTGTTCTCGGTGGCAATGGCCAGATTGTGTCCGTGGAAATAATCGCCCTGTGCAGCACTCTGATAGTCTTGCACAAGTCCGGACAATCACATCGGTGATGCATGTAGCGACCCTCCCTGCTACCAGTAGCTCTTGAATAGCTCCACTGGCTTCGAAGCTGGCCTGCCACTTGACCTCAAAATCGCCTTCTGTTGTTCCCGCCTGGCGGCTCTGGCTGCATTTGAAAGTTAGCTGCTGCCTCGTTGGCCTCATCTCCGGTACCAGGATCTAAAGGACGCCAGCCCGGTTGAGGCCACCGGGTGATCTCAAACGTTCTTGCGCCAACAGTGAACTCCTGAGAGGAGCTCCACACACACACACACACACACACACACATTCCAGGCCAACAAACCTATCCGGGCTCCTCGGGGTGGTGGACAAGCCTGCAAAATGGTTTGGGACTTCGCGCACGCACCAGTCTCATGCAATACTTCCAGCCTTCCCAGTCCAGCAAGTGAAGTATCGCTGGCAACTTCCGGGCGGATCTCCCGGATGTGGAGGCCTTCAGGTCTCCAGCGGCATTCATAGCTTTGCTGCATAGATCAGTGGCGGACCTTTTGCCAACGAAGGCTTCTGAAAATTCTCCGGAGAGAAAACGAAGGCAGATTTGGCGACCTCACAAGGTGGTCTTCGTGCGCGCTGTCAGTAGGACGGAAAGAAACGGCTTGATTCTGACCTCATGGCTTCGCGCAGCCGCGCTGGCTGCACAACGAACGAATCTGCGAGCTTGTCTCATGGCGGTCAGATGCGGTCAGTATTTGTGATAAGCGATGGACAGTGTGCAGGTGTTACAAGGTTACCAGGCTTAGGTTGGCAAAGAGGGCACCATATTGCTGACCATCTTGCTCTACAAAGATGATGGCTATACTGCGAGCCGTTAGAAGCTGACTCAGCATTTGTGATGCCAGCGTTGCTTTGCACTGCCTGCGCTCCGCAAAGCAGCACTTGGCACTTTTTAACGGCAATGGTGCATTGCATTGCTTTTTGGAATCGAGCTTTGGTAGCAGGACCATGTGGCTCGCGGCACTGTCTGCATACAGAAGGATCAGAGCCATGGAAATTCTCGCTTGGTTGCAAGATGTTGCAAGACACAAGTATCAAATCCGTCCCAGCTGTCGCTTCCCTTATCTGCAAGCAGTCAGGATGAGCCGATCCGGCCACTATGTACACAAAGGGCCTTCCATCTCAGTGGAAGCCAATGGCATCTCCTGAGGACTGACGTGGCAGCTGCTCCGCTGGCCGGAGATCAACCTCCAGGTAGGTGACCTCAGACTTTTCGGCTTCAGATGGAGACTTGTGCCAGGAAACAAGTTGGCCAGCTCTAGGTAGGTGACCTTGGCCTTAGCTCACTGCCAATATTTGCGCAGAGACATGAAAACATAGGACTCGAAGCTCAAGCCAAGGTGCATCGCCAGCCATGACGGCCTGATGCTTGTGGCAACTGCTGATGATACAGTCTGTGTTTCTCATAATCACTTCAGGTACACGATTCTGTTCATGGTTGCACTTTCTGCTTTGTAGGCCATGTTCAGCAAAGGTCGATTTCCACTGGGAGGTTCTCTTCTTCAACATTCGCGAGCTTGACTACAGCGCGCTGATGCTTATGACTTATGACTCGCTGATATTCTCCCACAGTCTGCTCTTGCTGGGGGCGGCCCTGAAATCCGGTTGATGGATCCAAGATGATCCAAGCACAACCCGCTTGAGACAGCAGCTTGAAGAGCTCCCTTACCGGGAGAAATTACAGGACATGTAGAGGCTCCATCTGGGCGTCGCTTTTGAGAGTCTGTGTAGCTGCTGTATGACCTTTCCCTGCTGTCCTTCAAGTCTATGTCTGGCAGTGTGTCAAGTCTTGACTGGACTCCCCTTGGCCCTTTGAAGAAACATGCGATCTAATTTGAAGCTGAAGCTTGAAAGCCCCAAGGCATCCCGCAAGCCAGCCTCTACGGAGTCTACTTGCTTGGCAGCGAGGTCGGCAAGAATCTGGCATTGGTTCTATCATGGATCAGCTTCAGGACAAAGAGATGGAGACAAGGATTCCAACAAAACGCTTCAAGGCACCACGCGCAGCGAACGCATAGAGTCCGCTGGCACACGGCTCCCAATGTATCTGCGAACAGGAGGGGGATTTTCGTTGAACATCGTGAGCTCAGCAGAGCACAGCTTAGCCTCACATGCTGAACGCAAAGGCTGATGGTCTTGCTCAACACGGCGGGAGACACCTGCAAAAAACACGAGCTGTCTATCATGCATCGCAGATTACTGCAATTCGAATTCGCTATCGCTCCTCACCAGCGCCCTTGGCGAAGAGGCGCGCAACCTGATAGGACTCAAATGCGCCACACGAGCAATTTGAGAATGAAGTAAGCTGCCTTGTTGAGGATGTCCACGAAGAGACCCACATCGGATGGATCCGAGTGTATAGCACCTTAAACATAGCATACATATAATACATTTATCTCTGTATATATATATATATACATACCTTTTTTGGGGGTCAACTAGTACAGTATGAAGGTTGTAAGCTCCGCTCCGTCGGCACTTTGCAAAGCTCGCCTGAGGCAGAGCAGGCCACCGTCAGCATCCTTTGCGCTGCGTCGGCTCGTCAGAGAAACGCATCATTCATGCTTTCCAATACCCTGGAAAATACCAGGAAACGCTAAGTCTATGCTTGGCCAATTTTGGTCCTGCAACTCTGGCTGTGGAAGCCAAAACCTCGGCTCAAAAGCCGAGCCCTTGCCGCCACAGAGAACAATGTCGGCTCATGTCGGCTGAATGCTGGCAGGCTGCAGCTCGCAGCAGAGGCAAAAAGCTTTGCTCTGAAAACTCTTTGAAAGCCTCAAGACATCTCAAGACACTTTTGCGGTTCTTTGGACCTCTAATTTGGACAGCTTTCCGGCCACTGCAAAGCGCAACAGAGGTGCATCTTGCTGCACAATGCCACGGCTCGCTGGCGGATCTTCACAGGCTCCTGCAGAGCAATTCACAGCGCGGATTGTTTTGAGTCCAAGAGCGGCCAGTGTCCTCCGGGCCCAACTTCATCTGCTGAAGGGTTCCAACCAGCAGCTGCAGGCCACATAACCGTGCCTGGCAGGACTCAGTGCTGCCTTCACGCAGAGCAATTGATGGGACGGCTGGCGAAGTGCCTCCTGCTTGAGGATTTGCTCTTCCAAGCAAGCCAGGGCTCTGTCTACGCACCTCAGCCAAATTAGCGTCTACGCATCTCAGCCAAATTAGCGTGAGCACTTGTCAAAGTGCTCGGGCAACCTGCCTGGAGCCAAGCTCAGTCAGCCTGGCATTGCATGTGTGATGATGAAGGCATTCACTCTCGGACGTCCAAATCCAAACAAAGCCTGGGACAGGTTTTTGCCGCCGCCGCACGGTCTGCTGAAGCCGCGCAAAGAAGCCAGAGTCGGAAAGACTCCTTGCACATGTCAACAACATGACGACATAATATGACGACATTGAGGTTCTAGAGAAAAGTTGCTTCGTGGCAAAGGGATTTACACCCGGGATGCGCACCACCACCCTCCTACCAGTCCTGTTCCACACGTGTGTCATGAATGTAAACGCGTCTTCTTGCACCAGCGCTGCTTACCACTGTGCCATCACGCAGATGCGCAAGTGGGGCTGCGCGAGGTTTACAGATGCTGCAGCTTGCAGGCGCGCTGGTTGCGGCAGCCCTAAATCCAAGCAAGGTCCATGAATGCCAGGGTCTCAAGACACAGACGACTGTCTAATTCTGTCTGATACTGTCAGTCCTTGGGGACAAGTGTTCCCAGGCTTTGGCACAAAGAGTGCCTCGGAAGAGCTTGTGGCAACTCGGATGAGCTACCGGCATGGCCGCAACAACTTCAGGCCGCGACGTGAAGTCAAACATCCTGCTCAACTGGCTGCACCTGAGTCGTTCTGCTCGACTGATGGGCTGCGTTCACTTTCTTTGTACACTCTTGAACTTAGAAAGCCGCTCGTGTTCGCGGTTTCGACCTCTGAAATGTACAATCGTGTCTGCAAACAGTACGCGCTGAGACTGGCCTTGGGAGGTCAACCGATCCGCCTTGCGAAGGATGTCGTATTCCAGCTGCTGTGCTGTACAGTTCCTACGCACTTCCTCTGAGGTACGTACCAGCTGCAAAACGGCCGTGACCATGGCAGGGACTGTGAAGATGATTCGGTGCGGTCCGCCCTCGCAGCACAGGAAGCTGTGGAACTCTGTAAGGAATTGTAAGCGCTGCACCTCCTGAAAGTATTCCCAAAGTACAAACAGCATGTCGATGAGGACGGCGGGATCCTCATGGCGGACCTAGATCAGATCAGACACACGGCCCATAGCCGGAACATCCGTTCAGTACGGTGTCATGTTTTAACACGGGGCCCGCCTGGTGAATCAGTTGTGCAACAGTTTCTTGCTCTCGCCGAAATGCGATTGGATCATGCTCCAAGTGCCTGGGAAGCTTGAAGCTCGATTTGCCGGCTGGGGCGCTGAGATCTCAATGCCTGGGACGGTCGTCTCTGCCATCCTGGCCCGTCTCATCTCGAAGCAACGTGCCCATTAGCCTCCAAGGATCTTGACAGGCAGCTCGCCACAAGCTGGGCAGTAAGTTAGGCTCTGACGCAAACAATTGGCGCAAAGTCTCGCAGTTTTGCAAGCTCACCTAGGGAAACAAGATCAATCCTTTCTCCATTTTTCTTTGTTGCTGCGGGGAGTCAAGATTTCAAAGCAGGCACGTCAACATCTGCCGAACGAGTCCCGAATCTTTTTGGGGAGCAAGCATCTCAACAGGTTCAGGACCTGTAAGAAAGTGATGACCTCTTGGGCCTACTGGACTTGCAGCTCACCAACATGCAAGTCGAACCCGTTCTCCAACCCAGATTGCATTGACCGGGCGCAGACTTGCTTTGTTTTGTTGGGTCTGCAAAGGCAAGCTCTGCTTGAAAGAGCAGGGGAGAAGTGTTGATCGGCGGGAAGCGGTTTAGAGGCAGTTCCTTCCCGCATGCTTTTCGATCGCACTTGCGCTCCGAGGCCATCAAAGCTCCGGACATCCCCCGCCAAGATGGCAGTCACCTGAGAGGCCCAAGCTGAGGAGTGGCGGGATCAGTGAGCTTTCTGCCTCAGGCCCGTGCCATAGCCATTGCTGCCCTGCCTTGCATTGCTGGCGACAGCATTGCCTGAGCGGCTTAGCGGCTTGGTCAGAGTTAGAAGAGAGTGAGAAGCAAGTTGAAGCAAGTTGGCTCTGAGGCGAGTGCCAGCAAAGACGAGTGGTATGGCATGTTCAGGACAGACGAGCAGAGCCCCTCCTGGCATCTTACTGGTCTTACCCAATCTGGTTTGAAGATGATGTTACATGCTGCGCTACATTCTGCCGCGTGCTGCCGCTAACATGGAAGATTGTGGAGTCCGTGGTGTTGGCAGCACAGGCCTTTGTTAGGGGAGCAGCCATAAGGTCCACGACTGCCTTGCAATTCAGGGCATTGCCGGAGGGTCTCTGATTCTGAAAAGCACCCCTTGTGCCTGTGCAAGCTGGGTGTCCAGGTGCTCCACAGAGTCGCCTGTTTCTCCTGGCCAATTGTACCAAGCCGAGGCAGACGTGGGTATTGTGGAAGTAAGTAATTTTAGGGGACGCTGCGCAAGCGCGGACCTTTCTTCTTGGCCCAGGAGATCTGCAAGAGGCTCTGTGTTTTGCTGGATCGTACCCCTTGACAGTTCCCGAGAAGGACACCTTGCACATCTCTGTCGCTCTCAGGCCTTCTCTTAAAGATCAGCTGGCAGGCAACAGCGGCTAAACTCGTGTTCAGCGCTACGAGTCACACTTGCAGAAAGCTTGCGAATCGCGACTTGTGGTACTATAGACGTGACAGCGTTGAGATGGCTTGGCTTCGTCACGTGCACGCTTCCATTTGCATGGATAGTTTGTTAGCGACCAAATTCAACCCATGGCCTGAGTTGGACAGAAGGCTGACGGTGCCCTCCAAGATTTCCAAGCAGCCTTCACCTTTACGGCGCAACAGGCATGGCAAGGGCATGAAGTGCAGAGCTAAGCCAGCTAAGCTCTACCTGGCTGCAGAGCGAGGACGAACATGCAAAGTTCCTCCAGCTCTGACATGCGCTCCGCCACAACTCAGATTTGCTGTCAATCTAAGACGAAGACAAGCTGCAGCGTGAGGAGGGAAATCAGCGGCGTGGCCTGGGTCTGTAGCCAAGCCCTACGATCTCTTTTGCACTGCTTGGCAGATGGGCGTCAAACTGCAGTTCGCGGTCGCCCATGCAGCTGCTTCAAGTGCACGTGAAAAAGCACAAACCTGGCAGTCGATCTAGAGCGTTAGCCTTCACTTCACCAAAATCTAACCTTCCATGACCGAAGAGCATAAATCAGTCCAAGACGCACGTCCACAGAGCTGGAGCTGGAAGCAACACCTTGGGGAATCTTTTTTGCTTGCAGAACTTCTCCATTTCTCCACCATGTCCAGTGCCAGAGGCTAGCAGCAATGGGCAGCAAGAATGGAACGCATTGTCAGCAAAAAGCAAAGTGTCTTGCTTGTGCAGCCTCCTGGATGTTTCTCTGTGCTGTTCTAGGTAATGCTCATGCATGATAACCCTGATGTTTCGGGATACATTGCGAAGTAGTGTTGAAAGTTATTGCTGTAACGAAAGAATGTGTGGCCAGGGATTGAGTAGCAGACCGCCTCCTTCAACAAGGTGTACTGTAAGACGTCTCAGGAGATTTTGCCTGATCAGGTGTGAGGTTTTTAAAGAGTGAGGAGCCTTGGCCTTCCGTACAAGCCAAGCCCCGTGCATTAAGTGAACCAAATCAATAGACCAGTGGACCTGCCATATGCGGCCGCTGGGTTTGCAACATGTAAGGGCTTTATGGGTCGCCTGCGCACAAGTGGCCAGGACCTTCTCCAAGGTGTGTAGGTGATAAGTGTCGGGGAAGACCTTGTTTCACCAATCTTGGCTCCCGCCAAACAGGGTTTTAGGTCCTTGCCTCAATAATGAGCTGCAAGAGATAGGCCTGGCACTCCGAAACAAAGCAGCGTCGTTGCTAAAAAGTGAAGCAGATGAAGCACGCTCAGCAGTATGGAAGGTTCTTTGTCAATCCATGCTTTCGTAATTCTCTTTCACGTCTTGGTGAACGCCATCAGGGACAGCGGCACGGCCTCAGCGGAAAAACATCTGAAAATCAATGTGCGGACAGGACAGAAGCCGTGGCGTGACTCCAAGTCAAAATGAGAACTTGCCGCGAGCAGCTACCTACCAAAGCACAGTACCAAACCCAACCCTACGTTGTGGATGAATTGCATGGCAGCAGCTCCTGCTGGTGCGCTTACGATGCCGAACAACTTTCATCTGCATGCTGGCAGGACACTTGCTTGGCTTGCTGGCGCTTGCAAAGTAGCCTGTGAATTCGGCTGACTCTGGCAACATCCCTCTGTTAAAAACTTGACTGCAGGGCGTGCGGCAGACAAGCTGGAAGGGGTAATGCCCCAACTCGCGCCTCAGCTGTCAGGCAGCACATGCATAAGTAACAAGTTGGGGCAGCCTGTGAAAAAGATGATATTTAGGCATGGGGCAAAGTCGCACAATGCTGGGATCATGTGGTTGAGCCTCGAATTGCAGAAGATACGGACAATCACTCAGACCTGGTGTTCTGATCACTCGATGCTACCGCCTGCCATCACTCTGACACTTTCGGCACCTCATCTCTAGCAAGAAGTCGTGTGATCAGACCTCGCTCCTCCATTGCGTGTTCACAGCCCCGCATAACGAATGCAACATTCAGTTGGCATTGCTTGCTCATACCTGCCTCTGGCGAAAAGAAAGCAGAAGCTTGGGACGTTGATGAAGGGCATAGCCTGACTTTGAATGACGATCTCAAAGCACAATTCAAGGGCTGCTGACACGAAGTAAGGTCTCTTCGAAGCCAAGTCATCCAGAAATCGCGTAGCCGTTCCTTGAGGAACCGTGGATCTATCTGCCTCTGTTCAGTCGGCTGGCAGACGTGTTGCAAAGGAATCGAGCATCATAAGCATATCTCTGATCATGCGCATCTTCACTGCTGCCTGCTCCAATGCCTCCAGCAATTGCTGGAACACCTCGCGGAGGAATCCGCACGCACTTCTGCTGCAAGCTATTTGTATGGATAGCATACTGGACACTCCAACAGACTAAAACAATTCAGCCTCAGCATCCATTTCTCGACTGAAGACACGCTGCACTGTTTCAGAGCTCATTTGGATCACCAGGTCGGCTTTATCCTACACAAGAAGAGCATCTGTGACATGAAAAGCCTTGCGGCAACATATTCCAAGCCTCTGCAGTGCGTCGTCGCCGCAGCTCTTTGTCAAGCTCGCGGATACTTCGAATTTCTGTTGTCACATCAAGGAGTCTGAAAGAGCGCATTTAGGTGAGACGTGCCTGTCTGGCCACCGCATCTTGCAGCTTTATTCAGAACAGTTGTGGACCTCGACATTTCAGTGATCAACTGGAAACACAGCGCAGGTCTCAAGTCTCTGGCAACGCGTTGGTTCCTGGCACCACTTTGCTCCTTTCCACTTGCCTGACAAAGGCCCGCATGATCAGACACGCCGTAAAGTTGCGTGCAGCCTGTTGAAAGCAAACTTTGGAGGAGCGTTGAACTCATTCTTGTGAATGGGCTTCAGATGACAACCAGCCACCCGAGAACGAAACCTAAGTATGCTGCACAAATCTGCAGGTCCACACAACTCTTCGCACATTACAGGGAGCTGCAAGCACTAGATTCCAACTCTCATAATTAAAATCTATAAGTAGCATCATGTGACAAACCAAACGTCTGTTTAATCTCTACTGAGTGCAGCCATCACTTGCGGCTGTCGCAGCCTGGATGTGCCGGACACTGGGCTTGCGCGCGCTGTCTGCGCTGCCAGATCAGGACCCCTTTTTGTATCTTGCTCAGAAGCAGCAGCTGGAGCTTGAGTTCAAATTTTATGTCTTGTAGCCTGGTGAGCCTTGTCCACAAGTGGCTATGGCTTAGGAGTGCACCTTGGACAAACCCAGCAAGCTGTGTTTCAATGCGCCCCCTGTCCTCTGGCGTTCCCACCCGCCTTCCAGTCTCCTCACCCAAACCCCGCCCTGGCCCCTA
>CAJNIZ010010224.1:158017-200919 GCA_905231905.1 Symbiodinium pilosum | reverse complement strand
CCCCCCCCCCCCCCCCGACCCCCTCCCCAGCACCCCAACTTCCGGCCCCAGACTTGGTTTCCACACAATTCTGGACCTTGCCAGGGCGCAGCTTAGAGGGGTTCTGACTCACTTCTTTCCCCGTCTCTAGAGGATCCTGTGGATCCTGTCAGATGTTTAGGAAGATGTCATAACGCCAGTCAGGTATTGCACAGGTCTTTATGGGAAGAGGCTTCTCCCAGGCGTTTTTCATAGAGATTATTGATTATTAGCCTCCCAAACTACAGGGTCTGGTTCATATTCCCGTATTGCATGCAATGCAACGGCTTCCATCCCCGGCCCTCCTTGCCCCCTCTTCGCCTCCCGCAAAGCCGCCCCCCCCTTCCCCCCCCGCCGCCCTCCCCCTCTAGCCTTCCGTCCCGCTGCCCGCTGTTCCGCCTTTTTCTGTCAACCTCTTCTATTCTTAGAGACTGATGGCACTAGGAAGGGACAAGTTGATTTGAAACGGTCTTGTTCCAGGCTGCTATACAAGCAGTAAGACCTCGGCTCAGCACCCACAACAGCCCGCATTGCGGGAGAGTAGGTATGTCTTGGGGGGTTAGTGGGTCTGGTTCATATTCCCGTATTGCATGCAATCACTGTTTTTCGTTTTGTCGGGGGTTCCTATTTGGCGGCAAGTCGGTCTGCAGGGCCGGGACTCAGGCTCGCTTCGGAACCAGGTGCTGAGGGTTTAGCTTGGTGCTTAGCCGCCCCCCCCCCCCTTCCCCCCGCCACCCTTTCTAGCCTTCCCTCCCCGCCCGCTCTTTCGTTTGTCAACCCAAGTATGCAGCTGGAGGATTTTGTAATTGCGATAAGGGTTTCATAAGGCTGCTGTGTTAGCACACCTAGGATCCTGTAAGGGGTTGTCAAATTAAGCAGTGTATATGGCAAGACTATGCAGGGCTTCTATTCTTAGAGTATGATGGCACTGTGTACATTACAGTAGTTCTGCATGATGCTGCCGCCCTCACCATCATGCTTCAGCAACCTGCTGGACCTGCCGAATAAACCTCTGCTGCCACTCTGGCGGCAGCTGCACAATCTCTGAGACGGCACTGCTGACCGACACTCGAGCCGGCCGAGGCGGCGCGCGGTGGCGTTAATTTCACACCAAAATCGAGACCCCATGGCCACTTTAATGGGCCTCATTGCTTGAAGTTGCTTTTGTGCTGTCTAGTACTGATGATTTGATCACCCAGCCGAGTTAGAGTTACAATGATTCCCTTGCTGCGGCCAATGCTTGAGAGCTAGCTGAGTGGACTCCACATGTCCGGCGAAATACAGCTGGGGGGACAAGCTTCGAAAACACTGCAGGGTGCACGGTATGCACCGGCACCCAGGATCGCTGAACTTTATGTCGCAAGGACAACCTCTAGGAAAGTCCAGGGCTGAAAGAGGCTTGGCCCTTGTGTGATGCAACTACGCATGACACTCGTCCCGAAATGAACCACTCAACACTTTGAGCTTCATTGCCCTGATTAGTGGTTCCCCATGAACAAATGTGACAGCAAACACATTTTCAAGGCTTTGGATGCACAATCTTGGCCAGCAACAAGTTGAAGTCTGCTTTAATCAGCCATGGCAAATTTGTAATCAGTCTGGTTTGTACTGCTGCGGCCATGCGAGTGGAGGTCCTTCCATGTCCTGATAGGCCTGCTTGCAAGGTTGCTTCTACTGTGTGCCCTGGTGCAATGCGGGCCAAACTTGGGTTGCTGCCAGCAGCATGCAAGCGTACGTTTTTGGGACAATCAAATTGTAGCGAAACGGGAGGCTGTTGCGCGCTGGCATTCAGTGTCACTTGCATAAACGAGCTCCTAGGCTCGCCAAGCAGTTGCATTTGGACAGTGCCGTAAATGCGTCCACAAACCTTGAACGCAGTGCGTCTGCTAACTGTGCTTTAGTCTTCAGCAGGCAGGCTATGGCCCAAAGGCTTGACCAAGTGATCTCCAGCCCCCGCTTGGATATCGGCTTGGATTTGTGCAGAGCATCCTTCCACCTACGTTTACGCCGCACAAGAGATCGCCTTTCTCGACTCTTGAAATTGTCTTGTGCACCGCAGTCATTTGTTGGGGAAGTCTTTGATGTCTTTGGACGTGTTTGGCATTGTTTCGCCGGGGCGCCTGCTGGGGCCTGCGGCCACTAACAGATCTCCACCTACGTGTTGCTTGACTGGCTGTCCGAGATAGATTCAAATACATTCCAATAGATGACGGTGGGCTTGGCAAAGTCAACACATGCTGAGCAAGCACATCGGACTAAGCCAGATCTAATTGGCATTGCGCTTTACAACAACTTTGTAGACGACTCGTCGTAACTCGAGGTTGTTGTAATCGCCCGCTTCTTCGCATCATCAATGGTGTCCTGGCGTGTGTCAGTCCCATGGTCCACTTCTCTACATCTGTGCGTGAGAAGCACGGAACACAGGGCAGGGCAGCCCTTTTCCAGTCTTCTTTCATGGCATCAGCAACTTCCTCCTTCATTTTATCAAATCGGAAGGCGCTGACATCGTACCTGAGCTGAACTGCGTGGGCCTGTCACATGTAAACTTCGCAAGCCAGTTGCAAAACTGTGCCAAGCCGCTGTTGGAGCCGATCTTCCTTGATGATCGGCATCGTGCACTGCACTTACACACTGGGCACAACTTTTAGGTGTGCTCGCAGGGAAAATTTTGCACACTGAATTCACCTGAGCCTACGCTTGAGCCACATGTTGAAGATGGATTTAAAAGAACACTGTAGCGTGCGGAGAGCTGCATGTTGCTACATGCCCTCGACCTGACTGAGTTCATCCTAGCCTGCCGTGTGAACATGTGCCGCAGCTCAACACTGCGATACCCTGCCTGCCCGGCTGCATCCTCGCATGCTGGGATCAACCGTAGGAGCTCGGGCAAAACCACCTGCCCACACACATTCTTCAGTTTATCTGGAGCTGATCTGCATGTCCCGGCAAAGTTCATGCACAAATCTCGGTAGCAGCCTCTGTGTATAGATCCTGTGTGAGACCATTCACCCGTTCGACTTGCATGAGATGAGCGCCTTCCACAGCGTTCTGCAAGATATGTATCCAGACCTCTTGTTTGCCTGGCCTAGTAGCAGCCTCAAAGAGTAGCGATGGTCATCGAGCTCCCACGCCTTGCCAAACCCCTCAGTTCGATTCCAGCTAAATCTGATCCAATAGCATGGGGCTGAGATGGCAGCTGAAGAAAGCTCCAATGGCTGGGCCTGGCAAACTGGCCATCCTGAGCCTGAACCTTCTGCGAGCTGCTTAGGAACCCTTACAACTCAGAACTCACTCAACGTGCATATTAAGCAACCAAGCAAAACCTGCAAAACAGAAGATCAGCAACAGGTCAGATGGCATCACGAAGCTTCCCAGCTGAACATGTTGTCCAAAGAGAGAGGGCACGGTGTCTTGCATCCGTTACTTGCTCTGGAAGTATACCCACCCCTTTCAGGGTTTGCATCCGCCTGCGGCGCCAGGCGGAGACGATGCCAAAGGCTCACAGCTTCCCGGAAGGTTGTCAACAAGAACCTCCTGATGGCAGGTGCAAATTCAGTGTTCGGTTTCTTTGGCTTCGTCTCAGGCCCATGCAAAGCACCAAGGGCTCCGTCTTGAAGCTTGTGCAGCTTATCCTCTTCAAGTGACAGGGTGACTCAGGATCATGACAGGCGTGTCATATCGTGTCATGGCATGTCAGCCAATTTTCCGAAGCTGGCCTTGACCACCTGTAGTAGGAAATATCGTAAGAAAAGCCCACGTACTGGATGCTGTACCTGTAACACGTTGTAACCGCAAACGAGCGCTCTCCGCCATGCTTGGCACCAGCTGCTCGTCGCACTGCTCCCACCATGCTTTCCATGTCGCAGAGGATGTCGTCCGGAGACTCATCTGGGGCCAGCATGCGCCTGGAAACAACAGCTGTCAAATTCAATGCAGGCATGCCATGGAACCTTGGCTCCGGACACAACCCCAACAGTCACAAGCATGTACAGTCGAGGAAGACAATTTCCCTCATACTGCACAATCTCGAACACCTTGGACCAAATCCACCCAGATCCATGATCGTATGCACAATTTGTCTCTTGCCTCCTCGAGCGAGAAGCCATGCCTCTCAACAAGCACTTCAGCAAGACCATGCGAGACCACAAACACCTTGCCCTGCACAACTGCCGGCCTCTCAGTTTCTTGAAGATACGTTCCCAGGTACTGGAGTTCGACAAACACCATGGAATACCTAGCAAGAGTCGAACGGTACCCCAGCATGACCATCGAGCCTACTCTCGGAACGGACAAAAAAAAGCATGAAGCTCTCACTGGAACCCGCTCAGGATGTTGCAGCTTGTAATAACTCGGAGGTGACAATTTTGAAGATCGAAGCCTGAGATCACGGACACATCACTGCTGATCGGCTCCAACTCAGGCCTGCTGGGAGCCAAGTGCCTGGCTCATTGGCCATGCAGAGAGAGTGGCGCACGGCGCTGTAGAAGTCTCCATGTTGAACTGCCTGCCCAACGCCATGTCACTCTGAATTAGTCCGTCCTCCTATCTTGAGCTTCACTTAAGACAACCTTTTGACAAGACAGGATCTCTCTGCATTGTGGATTGTGTTTGGGGCACCTACACCAGGGGCCCCTGCATTCTGAGGGTACAGAGAGGAACCCCAATCTTGAGAATTAGATTGCAAAGCCTGCTCGACTTACACGAACTTTCACGGAATTGTTGCGAATCTTTCGCGCTTTTCCAAGGCAGAAAAGCGCCCACGCACAACGCACGGAATCTGGAAAGCAATGCGTGCTATTGAAGATAGACATTGCGAGGCTCTGAGAAGTGGATGTTATTGGAAATTCCCCTTGACAGCATGAATGCAACTGTAGCTTACGCTACTTCTTTCGCGAAATACAAAGTTCCTTTCGCAAACACCATTGCGAACTTTCGCGGAAGGGCATCTAGGCCAGGGCGTGGTCATTCTAGAGGAGAACCTTCCACCTGGGAATTTTCGGACGACGCACATATGATGTCCTGGCTGTCTTTGCTTCCTTTTCTCTGTGGATAACGACTCGATCGACACTGAGCGGATGTAATTCCATGGAAATACGGTGATATTTGACTGCATCAACTGATCATGGCCCGCCCTGGCTTTCATTCACGCAAGCATGAGGCAGACACGCCAATTTCGTCTCTGGCTTGCAGCACAGCAGGCTAGGTCGGAGAGCTGTCCTTCCGAAGGTAGAAGCGATGCTCCGCGGCAAAACCCACAGCTTCTTTCAGAAGGCTCTCCTCACTTGCGGGACTTGAACTGAGGCCAGAAGACGAAGCCAACAGAGGCCTCACCAACACCGGTCTCCAGCGCAGCTGTCATCTAAGCCTGGCTGATAAGGTCACGCTGCACAGACGAAAATGCAGACAGCTGCAACTCGACCGTGGCACCGTGGGCTGACGAGATCTCGCGATCGCCTTCGATCCGCAGCGGTCTCATGGCTCGCTGCCATGACTTGCCGCATGTGATTGATTTTGCTTAGGATTAGTCAGGGTTGGCAGGACAGCTTCAGTTGGCAGTGTCCACTTTACGCGGCTGCTTGCATTTCATGCAACCGAAATGAAATTGCGAAGTCGCTGCCACATATTTCTATGAGAACCATCAATGCCAGGAAATCCAGCTTGGACCTGAGTTTGCATTTACGTGTTTAGCAGCGTCAAGCATCTTGACAGGAACGCCAACCACGAAGTTCACGTGCCTGCACCTTGTGCAGATTTCTCCCAATCGAGCTCTCTAAAGTAAGGTGGCCTATACGACAAACAGTTAGGCCAGTATGCACATCGGCATGTAGGAGTTGAAAATGCTCCGAGAACATTGCTGGCTTGAGGTCGCTCCTCGTGCAGCTGAGTATGAAATTCGTGGGAACGAAATTGTGATACAGTCTCTTTGGCGCCATCGAAACAGACAGTGTGCACTTCTTTGGGCCCCAGTGTTTCTGACTTCTAAATTAGGGCAAGTCACACAACTGAATCGGGCGCACAAGACACGCCGTGAAACACCACCACCCGCATGCAGTGAATTCGCTTAGTCTGG
The DNA here is from genome assembly GCA_905231905.1 of Symbiodinium pilosum. NCBI lineage: Eukaryota > Dinophyceae > Suessiales > Symbiodiniaceae > Symbiodinium > Symbiodinium pilosum. The sequence goes on along the minus strand of CAJNIZ010010224.1, from coordinate 194,831 downwards.
AGACACATTTACAGAAAACGACTCAGATCAGGCGGGAGCCCTCCAGGAATTCTTCTACCCAGCGCTCTGCCTTTAAGCAAGCCGCAGCAGCACTTCGATTGCATTTGCGTATTTCCGCGGCCTTGAGCCGTGGAATGGCAGGTGCCGGAACCTTCTTGGGCACTGGCACCTCAGATTCGTGAAGCCCAGAGGCCACCGAGCTTTGCAAAGGCAGTTTTTTGCTTGCTGTTGAGCTTCTCCAGGAACTGCTTTCGCTTTCATGAGCTCCTGCATGTCAACCTTAAAACAGGGCAGCCAAGAGCATGCGTGCAATGGAAACATACCCTCATACCTGAAAGGCTTAATAGCCAAGAGTCGGAACCGATCGGTTTATCCAGGGCCGCCTGCTTGAATGCGCGCTCCTCGCTCCAGGCCTGTCCGACTCCGCTTCTCAAAAGGCTTCAAATCAGAAATCTGCATTGCAAAAGGCCTTGTACCTGGTTTGGACGTAGGACTTCAATTTTGCAGACCATCCTGTTCCCTGGCCATGATTTGCAGAGATTTGACTTACATTGAGCCATCGTTGCAAGAGGTCTGGCGCTTGAGTCCGGCTGTAAAAACGCGTTTCCTTTCCGCATCCATTCTCATGGTTGCCGCGCTCCAACTGTCTCAAGAGAAGACGGTGCACTAGATTAGAGCCTCCAGATACTGCTTTTGCAGCTGACTGCGCCTGCAAATATACTGCTGACGAGGTCAACGGCACGTATCTCGGCATGATATGTTCAGCTTCATGCTCTCGCGGAATCCCCAATACATTACAGAATTTTGTGTGCTTGGGGTCAAAAGGCGTGCGTTGGAAGGTCTAGTTTTTGTGCCAAATTACTTTTGTGTCGGTGTCACGGACGCTTTTTAGCTCTCTTGCGTCGCGTCAGAGAGTGGAAGTCATTATGGTTTGGGCATGGATATGCACTCGAAAGACCTCGAAAGTAGACACAATTTGCTGTTTGGGCATGCCCACCAACCCAACCAGATCACAAAAAACTTCACAAGCCAACGAAACACCACAGCGAAATACGCGTTGCGGACCAACCACATGCTGGGGCCTGCAAGTCACCAGCTTAACTTCTAAGACCGAAATCTACAGCATCGCCACTTTGTTCAAGCTGCACAAATCTCCAGCTTGTCTCCTCAAGGGGCTAACGCCGAACAAATTTGCCAGCACCACCCGAGCTTTCTGCTGTTCGTCGCTTTCCCCCTTTTTGGCTTCGCTTGCTAGAAGTTCAGCCTGCTTCGCAGCAAGTCGAGCCCTTTCAACTTCTGCGTTACCTTGCAGTACTTGCAGAGCAGGAAAGTTAGCACCCATCGATGGATGACAAAGCTTTCTTTTCTCAGCTTGCAGCGAAACTCCTCACGGATCTTCAAAACCTCGATCAAGAATGAGAAACGAACATGGACTGCATCCTGCGACCTTTGCCAAGCATTTGCAACTTAGCACCTGGCTTGGGCTGCCCAATGCGACACCTGCTGGAACCTTCTCAGGAGGACCTCACAATGATATGCTGTGTTGCGCTCTGTAAGGACTAGCCAGACTTCTCAAATAGATGTGTGTCAGTTTTGCGTGCCTCTGGGTCTCTCATGTGCTTGATCCTTCGCCGAAAAAGAAGCTTTCAAGAAGATGCCGGGGGCGTGCAGATGCGTACAGGCATGATCCGGGATGATTTCCCCAGGGACAGCTATCTGAGGCTCCTCTTCGCTCGCTCCAGCGCTTCGTCCGTGCTCATGACCGCTTTCTTGGCCTGTCAGAGTCGCATCTTGCAACACATCATTTGCCTACTTCTCTCTATAGGAGACATCAGCAGATCTCGCTACGGCATCTGTCCGTATCCGAACTGGCATGGTTGGTGCCTTCATCTTGCCAAGGATGTCAATGCTGAGCCTCTCCGCCTCTTGTTTCTTCCTCTCCAGGGTTTCCTCCGGAAGTTCAATCTGTTTTCCCCTCGCCTCCAGAGGTCACAGCAAAGCAAGCAACTGCGCCTGCCAGAGCTCTGCCTCCCGCTTCTCGTCCTCAGACCAACATGATGTTTCTGGGTACTTTCACTTTCTCATGCCGGCCTCTTCGGTCCCAGGAGTCACGCGGTATAACTGCAAAGCACTGCAAAGCTTCACATGGCTACAGCTTCAGCATCGAAACAGGAATGGATTGCTCATGAGATCATTCCCGAGCTGAGTCACCTCGTCCTCTTCCTCTGGCGACAGCAGCTTAGCGCGTTCCTGCCCGGAAGTCCAACCTATCTCAAACTGATAATATGGTGCCATCCTCCTCCAAAACACTGGCCCAGGCTGCCTCCTCTTTGCATTCAAAGAACTTCGGGCGGAAGTCGATTTGCACACGCAGACTGCCACCTCAGCTGATGCATTTGAAGAGATTAGTAAAATCCGCATGAACTATGTGGCGTCAAGTCCCGAACGGCAGCTCAAGCGAAGCGTGCGGACAACCTGAGCAAGTGCTCAACTGCTGTTTTCATGGCAGAACTGGCTTTGCACTGACATGCCGAGTGGGGCTCCGTGACGGGCTCGCTGCCCCAAACGGCTGCTCTGAGATGGCGATAGCGCACCACGACGCAGCCAAGACTGACCGGAAAACCGGGGAAAGGGCATGTTTTGTATGACACAGCTTTCGCGAGTGGAATTGGCCAGGGCGGCGGAAGGTGTGTGCGAGGCACAAGTGGTTCAGGCCTTGCGCGCAAGTCTCAAAAGCCGTGTGCAACTCCACAGCGCTTTCTCTGAGTTTTGCGCACTTCACAGCCGCTCCTAGCCAACACCTGCNNAAAAAAAAAAAAAAACATTCCTAAGTGATAGGACTAGATGCAGTGGAATGCACTGAAGCCCCACTCAGTTTTTGCAAGCCAACGAGACCTCGCGCAAGTTGGAGACTTCATTCCAGCGTCTCTCTGTCAGGGCCAAGCCATCCTCCCCCTGAAAGAACCGTCGGTTTTCAAGCCCCAGAACCCGATGGCGCACATCCACTCGCGTGCTCATGGCACCTTGACTTGCGTCTGCGAGAACTTCAAATCCTCTGTCGGCCTTGGACGCTTGGGTCTGGATGCATCTGAAATTCGAAACGCAGGAGGTGCCAGATGGCACCCCAGGCCCCGGGCTCAGTTCCTGTGAGCTGTGCCATCGCAAGTTTTCGTAATCGCAAGACCTTCCCCGTCGGTCTAGCATGCTTGGTCACGGGCAAACATGCATAGTGCAGCTAAAGCAGGCCTTGCCTCTGAGTCCTCCTCCCTGTCCGCCCGCTTCATCAAGCGCTGAAAGGATTCCTGTTAGCACCGAGACAAAACCTCCGTCATCCTGCACTGCTTTACTCGTTTTTCCTCTCCTGCAGCGCCGACGTAAATTGCGGCTGTTCTTGGTGCAATGTCCTGTCAAACATATGCAAACTGCAAACACACAGTCACCACTTTGCAATCAACATTGCCTTCCACCCGGTTGCTTTACACTCAGGCTTTGGCTTTCCAGTCACTGCTTCCATGTGGGACAGGTTTTGAAGCTCTTCCTGCACAACCGCGAAAAATCAAAGTAGCTAGATCCACTGATCGCAGATTGATAGGCTCTTCGGTTCCTCGTCTAGCCCAAGCGCGGCTCCATCCATAACTTCCTTGGTGTTCTCGCCAGGGGCTGCCACCTGAAACAGCAAAGACCACAAGCAGCTAAATTATGAGAAATATAGGAATCCAACCACCCAGGCGACCAACACGGCAGTTGGGTCTACCCGTATGGTGTCAAAGCGAAACACCTCGTGCCTGGGTCCAACGACCAGTCTCTCAGCTGCATCTGCTGTGCTGCTTTCCTTGGTGTAGCACCATTCCGGCGAGGAGTTCTGCAACACGCACGACGTGAAAGCTGCCTGTGCAAAGGTCAAAGATTGCCAATAAAATTGATTCGTCAAGGCTCAAAGCCCTTCCGCGCCTGAGGCCTTGCCCCGGTCTGCGTGCGTAATTGAAGGTTCACGTAGGCATTGACCTTCAAGCAAATGCTGAAACTTCAGGATGCTCCGTGATGCTCTGATGACTTGCACACATGGCAGTTCAAGGCTAACACGAAGCCCGTTTTGCCCTCAAGGTAAAGGTCCGTTGCCTCATGCAACTCGACATAGCAAAGCTGCAAACACGCTTGCCAAGCTCCCACCTCAAGGACAGAAACCATCATGTGGCCAAGAGCCTGAACGGATCCTCCTTGCGCCTCAAAGCTTCGGGCTGCAAACCAACAAGCCTACGAATCACAGCCTGCTCTGACCTGCCCAACACCAACAGGGCCCAGGCAGGCTCGTCACTCCCCATGATGCCATCAAGCAGGATGTCCTCAATGAATGCAGCAACGGATGCACGGCATGAGCTCTCAAGCTCTTCCTGGTTCCCTTCAACCCAAGTTCCTTCGTCACTGCAACCACATCAGGTGGATCACGTCGTCTTTGTGTGATTTGCAAGGCAGTATCGCCATCCTGCGGCAGCAGGCAGGCTTGCAGACAATGGGCCATGTTCACCGCACATCGTGTACAGTGCATGGGACCCAAGTGGAGTTTTTGAAAAAGTGCACTTTTGGAAGAGAAAGCTGTGCTTGCAAGTCTCACTTGAGCGAACTGCTGGATACTACGCGTGTCATACCAGACTACTTGTAGTGGCAAATACGCCGAAGCCACCGGCCTCTGGACGTCCATGTAGGTGTCTCCAATGGAGAATAGCACGTGCCCCCGCCCCCAACCCTCAGCCAGCCTCCCTATGATTTTTTTGCGCCAGCTCTATCATCGCAAGCTCGGTGTTCTCATGTTGGCTCAAGATGCACAGAAGCACAGCACGGTAGCTTCATGTGCTCTGTGAGTGTACCGTACATGAAACTATCAGGAGCCGAGCACCACCCCTGCCACCTTCCAGCTTGTGGGACTTGACTATAGCTGCTCTGCTGCTCCCTTCTGCCTCGTTGGCAAGAGTTCTCACTCTGCAGCATTAAGGTGTCGCCCTTCGCTTCTGTTGAATTGCCTGGTTCTTGTTTTTGGTAGGGTTGCAAGAGTAGTCAGGCAGGTGATAAAGGCACATGGGAAGTATCAGAACAGGGCATAGAAAGTCATGCAGATGAGGAAGGAATTCATTCATCACGCTACTCCACGGTCTGGAGCTGAGTGTTGCCCAGCCTATATACAGCTGCTCCTGCAGGGGAAAATTTGAGTGCCCCATGGGTGTCTTGGACCATGGCAGAAATTTTGCCAGTGCTCAGGGTTCGGTTTGGAGTGAGCCCGCCTCCCTGGCTCTCAACGAGCTATTCGATGAGATACTCGATGAGATACTCCATGAAACATTCGCTGTGATTGCTATTGGTTGATCCCAAGAGTCGCCCTATTCGCAAGATGCCTCACGTGATCAGAACTGTTAGTGTCAAAACCAATGTGGAGATTTGATATTGCGAAAGCTTCTTTGCAGGCAATTTGCTCTTGGTTTGCCTACCCTCCGTGTGTGGCCAATGCGGGGCGCATACGTGCCCTGCTCGAAAAGGACTTGCCTCATCGGATCTACTGCTTGTGATCTTAAAAAATTGTCCTAATAAGGTGATTTTTAGTTTACGCCATTTTTCGTATAGTCTAACATGTTTGTACTTTGTTGCGTCAGTTAACGCCCTGATTACTTTCTGGTCCATTTTCGATCCACGCGTGTGGCTGGTACCTGTAGAACTCGCCTAAGCATAATTTGGAATGCGTCTACGCGGTCTTGTTCTGTACGAGTTAGTTGTATTGTTTGCCGTACAGTAACTTGCCAAAAATGACTGAATTCAGGACCCTAAGCTTGCATCTTTTAGTTATAGCTTTGGACCAAAAAAGTTTGAGACGATTAGCTATGCTATTTGCTTCTCCGATTTTCTTCGGAAGATGAAGAAAGAAATGGAAAAGACAAGAGAAATTAGGGAATGCGTAGTAGAACAGAAACAAATCAACACCGTTCACGGACAACAACGGAAGGAAACCAAGAAGAGTGTTGAACGAGGCGGCGAATAAAAACAAATGAAACATGGAAAAATATGTCAAAACAGAACAAAATGCGGGAAGCTCAATCTTCAACCCATAGCCGAAACGTCCCGAGACCCAACGCTTGCACCAGAAGCAAGAAAGAAACAGAAACCTGAAGCTGACCCTAGACTCCCTAGACCTTGCCTGCAATCCTGACCGTCGACCCCAACCCAAACCCTGAAGCTTGAAGCCTGAACGGCCTAAATTATGACCCTGCGCCAGAGTTCTGGACTGGAGCTTGACCCTCCTCCGCAGCCCCCAGGCCCCCAAGGCTAAATGCCAGACGTTGAATGCAGGTGAGAGACCCCCAACCCTGCGCATGCACGCTGCACCCGACTCCCAACATCAAGAGGCAACCCTCAGCTGAAACCCTTAAGCGATCACCCTTAGCCTGAATCCTGCAGCCATTAGCATGCTGAATCCGAAGCCTAAATATTCTGGCCCCAAGTTCTACAGTGTGACATCCCCGTAGACCCCAGCCGAGGACGGAAACCTCAAACCCAGATCACAGAGGCATACAACATCTCCCTTTCTAAACAGCACTCGCAACCACACAAGCAAACATGGGGGTTACATAGCTTGATGTCTTGCTACGTCGAGTTTGTGAACTTAGCGGGAGCACCCATGAAGATGTCTACCGGCTGCGGGTCCCAATTGCGGGCATCAATCTCTGCCGAGAAGTCGACCAACACCCGGACGACTTCCTTCAAGCTGCAAGTAAGAAATTTCATATCATTTCTAGTGCAGTAAATGCCTTGCATCGGAAACATGCCAGCTTCACGTCCGCTCCACGAGCACATGCGTGCATCAACGGAGTCCAGCCCTGCTGCTCAGATGTGACTCTCTGCAGTCTTCTGTAAGTTACGAAGTCTGCAGTGTCAGAGAGAGGCATGCAAGCACATTGGTGAAGAAAAGCATGGACAGTTGCTCTTCCAAGGGAGTCAAAAGATTTCTCGGCCGGAAGCATGGGAGGAAGTGAATGAGGCAACTCCAGTCAGCTGCAACTCACCTGCGATGCTAAGAGATGTTCGACTGCCAGGGTGCAGCACCTTGAAGTCTTTGGCATTTGCGTCGAAACCAAGGTCGAGCAAGCACTTCCTCAAGCATTAATTGTCACGCATTTCAGTCGAGCCCGGGTTCAAAAACTGAGCGCTTTGCATCGTGAGCGCTTCATCCTCCATGGCAGCCCAATGCACCGCCGTGAATCCGTCGCGGTCCTGATAGGGGCTTGGCATGGGTTGCAGAAAAAAAATCATGAAAGCCATTGCTGGTGCTGTATGCGCTGCGCTTACAGGCAGGCCTATGGTCATCCCTGCTTGCAGAATAAACTGAAGTGAAGCTACCTAATTTCAGCACGCCTTTGCCGCAGTGTTGGACCCTGCCAGGACCAGCGATGGCAACAGCTGCCAGTGCCTTCCCATGCCAATTGCAGGCACTTGGTGTCCGAGTTGAGCTAATTATGCCGGAGGAACCCTTCTCTGGCAGCCACGCAGAGCGCATTGACCCTGAGGAAACAAAGCTTGCCCGTCTGCCTTGATTTCTGCTAACTTGGCCCGGCGCCCTGCGCGATCCTCATGGTTGACATCCAAGGGCGGGAAAGCCAAGTCCGGATGTTGGCCCTGCAGAGTCTGCAGAGTTGCAAGGGCATCGAGCAGTTCACCAAAAAGGAACATGAAAGAGGCTCGGCTCGGCTCTGGCCTCTCTGTTCTGCAGGAGCAAGTTGACCAAGTCTAGGTGTCCAGAAACACATGCATGCATCAGGAGGTTCCAGCCTGCGAGCTTCTAAGAGAACCCCGTTGCCAAGCTTGGTTTCCTTAACATAATGTTATCGGTAATCTTCCTCTGACTGGGGCTTTGCTGTTCAGGGACATATCCAAAAGGTTCACCACATGCCGCGAAAGTGAACTGTGGCTGGGGGCAGGTAGTGGTTGAGTGTTACGAGCGGGTGAGTTATGTCGGGGGTTCTCAAGTACTCAAACGTGATATCGGTAGGTTATCAATAGCGTTATCGGTTAGAATCATCACCTGGAATGGAAAAGCACTCCGTAACACTCTGACCGAACTACTCATAATGAACTGTCCTTATCGGTAATTTTCCGCTGGTTATCGGTGAAGGCGTGTTGATGAAAAGGGCAATAATTTAAGGGACCTGCCAAGACTAAACCAAGAGGCGCGGGGTTATTTTACTGTCCCACTTGCAGATTGTTGTACTATTGACCTGATGAGATACCTCCCAATTGCAAAATCCAGCCCCAGAATGCACTCGGTAACCACGCGGCGTATTGCGAAAATTGCGGTGACCATTAAATTGGACCCTTCCAATCTTGTCCGCAAGCTGTTTGTGGTGTGTAGCAGGACTGGTTCCACTGAAGCAGCTGCCCAAAACCAGCATGGGTCTCATGCCTGACATCCTTCTGGGACCCCCTCTGCTACTGCTAATGTGGCGTGGACATCGTGAACAGCATACAGGCCCACAAATCACGCAAGCACCACCGTGAGCTTCCGAAATCCTCTGAAGGGTTTGGTCAACATGCCTCTGCTGAATTCTGATGACTGACTTGCTCGGAATCTGTTGGCCAGCTTCGTTGCCCAAGAAACCGAAAAGCATTAGAGCTCCAGCCTTTGGTCTGTGTAAGTACACTGAGACTTTCGCATGGAATGATGATGTTTCAGCGTGACCACAGGCCTTGAGAGTCAATGGCTCCTGCATCACACGATCCCTGTCTTCCAGAGGCTCCATGAACGAGAGCCACCACGCACGCCATGTGCCCACCGCGCCTTGCAAACACAAACAAATCGCACCAGCTATTCAGGAATAATCTGGAATGCTCTGGAGTGTCACTCGCAACTTCTGAAGTCCCCAGCGCAGCATAGTGCAGTGGCGTCTCTCCACGGTTGTTCAAGAAGTCCAATGCTGGAAGGCGATCGATGAAGATACGTAGCACCTGCCGGCAACCGATCTCTGCAGCCTGCCAGCGCCTGCCAGCCTCTGATCTGTTGGCCTCCAAGCGCCCTCTTTCCGCAGCCGAGTGGATCGCCGTGTCTCCATTACAGTCGCCGAAACTTGCTGCCTGATTCATGCTCCCTGGTGCTCGCGCAACCTCTGAAACATGGGCGAGCCTCGAAGTCGAGATTGGCCAACTGCTGAACGCATTTGGTAGACAGCTCAGCGTTGGGCAGCTGCGCTGCGTGATGTACAGCATTCAAGCCCTGAAGCACGCGCCAAGCGACAAGTCAATAATGCTACTAGTATCATGTTATGTACTTGCCACAGCGAGCCTGGGGATCTCTGGCCCGTAGGATAATTGCAGCGTTTTTGTTCAGCTTCATCAGCAGGGGGTAGACCTAGCACAAGAAAGGTGCCCTGCTCTAGCAACGCGACCAAACAAGGCCAGCGCATCAGTCAACATCTGTGTTTCGATGGCATAGATGACCACGTTCCACCCTCTCTTGTCCAGCACGTCCAGGTTTGACTTCTTCTCCACCTTATGAACATGTGAAAGGACCGAAGGGTGGGGAAACAGGAGCCGAAGACCAAGGTACGGGCAATTTTTGAAAACAGACGTCTGTTCCCTCTGTCCATTGCCAGCATGATTGGAGTTCGACCCTCGCAGTCATACGCATTGACACCTGCGCATGCTGCTTGAGGCAATATCGAAATTCATCCCATAGCAGTTGGCAGCAAGAATTACGAGCCCACCAGGCCAGCCCTAAACAGGCAGCTTCGGTGATCATTCCAAACCACTCCGGGTAAGGCCCGAGCTGGCACCGGCTTTCAGCAGCAGGTTTGCCATGCTCTCGTCACCCTCTTCCAGAGCTCCATGCAAAGGAGTTCGAAAATACCTTGGTGAAAACAGCGGAGATGCAAAAAGCAGGATTGCAAGGATGGAAGGCTCGTGCTGATCTGTGGCATTGATGTTCGACCCTGCGCGCAGAAGCAGGTCCACGGTGTCCAAGTGCTCATTGCACGCGGCGGCAAACAGCGGGACTTGCCCCTCCTGAGCCCAAAACATCTGCCACTTAGCAGGTCTGACATGGCACAAAGCCAAGTCTCTGGCCCGATCCGCAAATCCCAAGCTAGCTTTCGCGTCCAGAAGGCGGCTGACCGCGAAGGTTCTGCCAAACCGTGCAGCGTAGAGCAAAGCTGTCCGCCGCTTGTTGTCATACGCGTCCACCTGATTTCACAGCTCTGACAAGAACGCAATCGCCTGACGAGAAGAAAACTGCATGCCTTGATCTTCGGTGAAGACAACAGGGCATTCAGCACCAAGAGCTCAATGCGATGTTGGTAAAATTTCCACACCTCTGCAACTCCATTGGAGTCAGCTCAACCTTTTCCTTAAATGCCTTTGAGTGAGTGACCACATTCGGTGCTGTTGTTGAGATGCTTCCCGCTCCCTTCTCCTTGCTTAAGCCTGACAATTCAGAGCACACAAGGCGAGCATCTGTGGACAGTCACATGTGGCATGCCTGCCAAGTCGGAATCCAACAAGTCCTGCTCTTGTTCCCGCCGCTTCTTCTCAGCATCCTGGCCTTGGATCTCTCACTGTGAAGGAAAACGTCAGAGAAGCCCAGAAGGCTTGGATCGCGACGTGCTTTCAGTCTCCTTGCACGATCCTGTTTGGACACCAGGTCCACCAAGTAGAGCCTCATTTGCAGCAACCCTCTACACTCCTTATGAGTGGCGGGCAAGACCGTTTTCAGGGCAGCGACTTGGGAGACGATGCTGCGAACATGAGTGGGGTGCAGCCATGTTTCTCCTTGACATCAACACAAACAGCTGCAGTATGCTGCAGTGTATTGCTATCTAGTATGCTTGCAACTTCACACGGCTCCCGGGAGTTGACGTCAGCAGTGGACTGCAGCAACAGGTTGATGCAAGCGACCTGCACGAACAAAGGTGTGCAGACTTAGATGACCTGCGCAAAACCAAGGTGCCGGCCTGGCCATGGAATGCTGAGACGTGCAGGGGCGTCCAGCCCATCTTCGTCTTAATGTCCTGGGCCGACGAAGCAAAAAAAAAAAAAACATNNAAAAAAAAAAAAAAAAACATTTCAGACTTCTGGCCAAAGACGGTGAATGCCTGGAAGCAAAGTCACATCCAACATCGAAATCTCCCAGCTATGTACGGAGTAGATAGTCTGAAGTCCTTGAAAGGCTGCATGAGATCTGCATCAAACATCGTCAAACTCTTCCAACTGACTCTCAACAGTTGACAGGCACCAGCTCTGCTGCTTGGATTGACAATACGGGCCGCGCGCTTGGCCTGCTGATGCCTGCTGGTAGACGTCAACGCGCACCAACCACTGCCCCCAGCACCCATCTGGAAAGAGTTCTTAGACTGATGAGTGTGAAGACGACTACTGGGCCGAAACGTCGAACACTTAAGGTATCTGAAAGTAACGTGTGTTGCTATTGCTCCTCTTGTATGCACTGACCCTTTGGCAAACGTTTGAGACGTCCAGTCCTGCAGTTACAACAATGTTGCCGACGTCGTCCCGAATTTAAAGTCTGCTCTTGATGCGCCGCTAAAGCCCCTAAAGCTGCTCCTTGCCCTCGCGAAATGCAGCAGATGTGGGCAAGCTACCCACCGTTCTGAGCAACATCCAACGTCCGGGCTGAGGGGTGCTGAGCTGGGGGAGGGAGAAATAGGTCAGACCCATTTGAGTCGCCTTTTTTTTGGTGGTTAAGCCCAGTNNTATAAAATACTATACCCCTAAAGGAGGATAGAATGAATCTTACTCTATATTGGGTACCATAGTTATTCACGGACTTCAGTCGGTCAGCGAAATTCGGCGTCGAGCACTTTGGCTCCTCAAATAATACTAGCTGAATAGCTAGAAGCGGGCGATAATTGCTTGTAGGTCGGCAAGAATAGTGTTGCAAGATTGGAGGGCCTGCTGGAGTGGCCCCTCCTGAAACAAGGAAGCATTGAGACAACGTCTATAAATTTTGTCAGGACATTGTATGTAGTTGAGGTGTGTTAAACAATGTTGGCACACCGGCATCTCGTCCTCCCAAATAACCAGAGGAAGATGAGGAAGGCCTTCCGTACTGGAAGCAGAGATATGTTGCCCGATAACGTTTTGAAGGGACGTAAAAAAAATAAATTGGCACTGGAATTGTCTTCTCGCAGCTTCGGCGGGCGAAATTGCAGCCTTAATTTCCGCTACCGACACAGAGAGCCAGTAAGACAGAGGCCGTGCAGTGACACCACGTACGGTGATAGAATCAGACTGTTTCAGCGCGGTTCGTTCCCATCTGAGTAAGGTACTCTTGCGACTAAACCGGCATGCCCACCTGGGATTGATGGGGTCAGTCCGCAGAAAAGATTGTCGGGGCTCAGGGAAGCGGGTAAGAAATTCAGAAATTTCCAATAGATGGGTATTTTTTCGAATGTCTGTTTGAGTCTGAATTTGAACCAGTTGAATGCATTCTTCACGCAAATCCCAAGGGGCAGCGAAGAACAACTGCTCAGGAAAGGGCCTGGCAGGGGGCATACGAAGGCACCAATGTTTTTCAGAATTATCCCCAAAATCAAATGCTTGGAAGTCAGGCTCCTCCGGCCAAGCATTTTCAAGCAGCGTCAATGAAAGATTTCTAAATTTCCAAATAATTCCGGAATTAGATACTACTCACTTCTGGTAGTGAGGGCGGGTGCGCCTGAGGGGGATATTTGGAGGGGGGCATGGCTCTCGTACGAGACCAGCAAGACCCCCCTTCCCCCTATTTCTAGGACTGCCGGATATCCAGGCCCTTCCCCTGTTTCTCTGGTCCCGAAAAAACCACAGGTCGAACGAGTAGCAGACAAGCTATTTACTACTAAGCAATCCAACCTCCCTGGCACTTATAGCTCCCCGTCAGTTGTACCCCAAATGCGCAGCTTGACGGAGCACAGCATCTGTGTAGAACATGACCGCGCTTGTTTACGACTGGGATGATGGCATGGTGACATTGAGAAGCAAAAGTCTATCTTGTGCAAACCCCCGTGAAAGGCAGTCTGAATTCAAGCAGCCACTGAGCGTAGCACATGACGAGCGCGGGCTCCAAGAAGTATCTCAACCTGAACAAGCGCAACGATGCCGACCGAAAGCTCAACCCCATCAGGGAAAGACTTAGAACAGAACAGCTCGATGCTGGCCATGCTCTGCTGCCAAGTGCAATGCTGTTCGACCTCGTTGCACAAACATATCTACAGGAGGATGAGGAATTGATGAAGCAAGTTGAGATCTGGCTACACTTCTAGGATGTTCTAGGGCTTCAGACCATGCTGGTCAGGCGAATCGATGGCCAAGTGCCTGCGTTACCATGCTGTCCACGCTGACGGGTTGCTGTTTTGGCAGCTAGCTTTTCTTGCATGGCAGCACTGCTCAAGTCTAGAAACTACATGTCAACAGATATAATGAGCAGGCCCAAAGCTCTGAGGGATTTGCGGCGAACGAGTCATTTTCATCAGGGCCCACCGATTGCCTGCATCGGGGCACTTGCTAGCCGTTTCCAAACCCTTGGCCTTGTTACATCATGCGGGTCATTATGGCCTTTGATGGCAGCCTGCCGGAACTTTTTCAGCTCGGCTTGTACCCGCTCTTTTGCCCTCCATGGCGGACGAGCGAAGAGCACAACATGAGACTTTACAACTCCACCAGAAACTTTGAAGCTGCCGCCTGGAGCTTGCCTCAGCCATCAACTTTCTTTCATCCTCAACAAACATTCAAATCATGGCACATGGCACACCAGAATCTGGTGATCCAGCCTCCTCCTCCTTGTCCTCATCATCCTCTTCCTCCTCCTCGTCGGCCTCTACCTCCTGTTTATGGTGTCAGGCAAACAGCGAGGTTTGCGGCAAAAGCTCAAAAGCTCAAGGAAATTCCAAAGGCGCCTCCTTGCCTTCCTCCTCCTCATCGTCTTCTTTCTGGTCAGCTTCCTTCAGGGAAAACTCTCTCGCTTCTACTCGCCAGCACTGATGCTTGCACCGTTGCACAACATATCACAGCATTTCCACCTCGTCAGGAGCGAGCCCTAGCAAGACATCATCCTGCCCGGTACAGACCTACTTGTGAAGCTGAGAGAAGCCAAGTAAATGCCCGGCCTCGATGTAGTCAGGCCGACACTTCTCAAGGTAGGCTGACGCGCCTACATGCTGATTTATGCTACAGTCCCGTGCTCATGCGTGGCACAATCATTCCATCATGCTCTTCACTAGGCATTCGTAAGGCCCAGACGAGAGCGGGTCTGGTTGAAAGAAATTCGTTCCTGTCGATATCGAGACTGCCAGCATGTATCTTCCCGACACAAGGAAGGCCTCTTCCCGCTTCGCAAGAATGATCCCCATTTGCTGGTCTTATAGGCCTCGCCATAGCAGCTGCAAACACATCCATGCCATGGCACAGAACCATAACAGCAGTCTTAGGGCATAGCGCCATGGCACTATCATATCGGAATGACCAGCAATTCAGGCAAGGCCTGTGTCCTACGTCCTACAAATTCTGTGTCAGTAGGCTGCGAAAGTCAGCATGTATGTTGGTCACTGGAAGCTGGCATTCCGCGTAACAAAGCTCAGTTGCTCACACCCCGTTGCTATCGTGGTTTCCACCTCTTTCATTTTTATGGGCGTCGCATCGTTGAGCTGACATCAGTTGTGCAACAACGTGGCTTGTCTGCAACCCGACATTTCTTCATTTCTTCATTAGACGGTGGTGGTTGTGGAAGCTAGAGCCATGATGGACGACAACGCAGTGAAGAAAACCATCAGGTCAAAAGCCTTCCTGTGTTGTGTGCAATAAAGAGCCCAAGCATGTTTCGTGGGTGCTTCACAGCTTCGGTTTGCAGCTAAGTCAAATACACCCTGAACTTTACCTGCTCAATGTGGCACAACCTTCGAATGTTCTGTCTGTCTCAGAGCAAGAGACTGACCACGGTTGATGTTGACAATCCTGCATGACTCTAGGTACATACCTACTTCCGTGGACTGTGTAGATGTATGGACCGTATGGATGTTATGTTCTGAATTTTAATGCCGATGCAGCAGCATTAGGGCTTCCGTGCGCCCACCCTTGCGCAGTCTTGCGCGCTTGGAGATCTACACACATCGCCACACATGAGGAACGACTTTCGATTGCGCCGCCCCTTAGAAGAACTTGCGAGGGAACGGGGGTTTCAAGCACTCGTAAAAACCCAATGCCGCACTTATAGTCTTGGTACAAGACTGGGGTGTAGAACGACATCCATAATATGGTCATATTATGACGAAAACAGTGTTATCATTGGAGCTCTAAGACTGTGGCCATGACTTTGTAATAACTTGAGTTTTCCCGTTTCCCAATCCCATGAAACGTAGCGAAACAATGCCGTCAGACGACGGCATAAGCCAAGTGCTTGCTTGCTGTTTCCGAACTTACACTAAGTGATCAGTATGAGGAAAACCATTATTTAGGATATATCTCGATGCAATAGTAACTTGATTTGAATTCCTGCACAACTCATGAACTGCACCACCACCACCATCCACCACAGTCACGATTTTGACTTTGGAATCTGGCGCTTGTGACTTGACCGTGATCCTCCAAATTGAAGTTTCCAGCCATGCACCCTCAAGCCAAATTTCAATGACTTTGTTGAAGTTGCTGTCTCATGCACCAAGCCTGATGCTGCTTCTGTTGTCATCATGCTTGCTGCCGATGTCTTGAGTGCTCTTTTTGTCCCGAAGCCCAAACCCAGATTTAGCATGAGTATCCTTCCCAATAGGGGCCCTTCCAACGTCTCCATGTAAAAGTAGGTTTCTTCGCGCAATCCTGTTCAATCCTTGAACAGTGCAACACGGACCTTCGTAGTCGCCTTTGAACCCCTAAAGACTGTTTGGACTCCTTTTAGACAAGGAGTTAAATGGCCAATCTCCTCACCATTGCCACTAAAAACTACATTCATGCGTGGAAAGAGGTACACGTGTCCACGCCATGGAATTACATGCTAGCGAGGTATATTGCAAAACTGTAATCTTCTCTTCGGCAGTGTGTGTAGGACACTAGAAAGTATGAGCTTGGTCTTCCAGGGGGCCAGTCTGAAGCTCTTCGGTTAGCTGCCCAGTGCTTCTATAATGGCAGCTACGAGTATAGTATGGGGGATACAACAATAGTGTGAAGCTGAGCTTCTTACATCTTCTTACATAGTACAAGCTCATCAAGCCGTTGTTCGACTACCCTTTTGAAGCCTTGACGCACCACAACAGAGCTTTGCATACTCCGAGGACTGTACTGCATTTTGTAAGTAGTTGCTTCCCTTCCAAATTCGTTTTCTCTGTACGACCAAGACCACCGTCAAAGTATCCTTCATCTGTCAGCTTAACAACATCCTTCACAAGACGCAATCCCTTAATCTTTTTGGGCAGCGTTGTCCCCGTCCTGACGGTAGCCGTGTCCGTGAAAATTTTCACGGCTCGAGATCCAGCTCGCCCAGTGTACCCTTTATGACAACATTCCGCTGTCTTGGCATGGACAGGTCAAGGGTCGCTGGTACATCCTTGGTCCTTGATCTATGACAGAATGAGCCATTTCTCGTATCCTCTTTGGGTCAAGCACGCGCTGACGCAATCACCACCCGTAGATGGTTTGCTCTCCTTTTCAGTGAGTGGGCTCAACCTATTTAGGCGTGAGCAAACCTGGGTTGAATTAGTCAAAAGGCGCACAGTCGATAATTCGCCTGATTTTTCAACTCGAATTGTTGCATGCAGCCCCTGCCACCATGGAGAGACTGGCCTGAAATCTATGAACTTGAGGTTGCCTGTGGTAGCAGGGTTGGTTTGCTAAGAGCACACTTCTATCCGCTACACGGAAACGAAGGCCCATTGTCGCTAACATCACAGCCAAACCTTGGAATGCGAAAGCCAGACTGGCACTTGCAGACAGCTTAGGATGTTTGAGCTTGCCTAATCAAAATCAATGAGCATCTCCAGGGGTGCCTCAAAACCTTCAGTGCTCATAACTGTACCTATAATATGTACCTATCTCTGTCCCTACCTGCTTGCAGATACCAACTTCATAGATGGGCGTTTACTCGCGATGGCTGGGCCCGTAGCTATACCACCCCGCACCCAGCCGACCAGGTCCTTCATAGAAAGCCGAGCGCGAACATACCATCAAGCAAGCTGCCACATCAGGCAGCATGTCGTGTCCTCGCGGGGGATCCTGGCAAAGTCAACCGTCGGCTGGCCACCGGCACCGAAGCCTTTGTGACAAGACGAATGTTCTTGTTGCTGTAGCAACATGTCTCCGTGCGCCTGTAGGATTCGACCGCCAGATAGGGTTGCTGACAAGGGCATTGAAGATCAGCTTCAGATCCGTATCTGGCACGAACAGATAGCTGACCGGTAGACAGACATAACATAACATAGCAGAACAGGACACACAGAATTGTTCAGTTCAGCAAAGGCAGTGTGCCAAGACGGGCCTTCCCACTTGAATCCTGCGAGCTTGTCGGTCAGGTCGCTGAACTCCACCATCGTAAGACCACCCTGTTTTGCACTCGATGCGCCCAGTCCTATAGCGCGCCCCGAAAGAACTTGACTGAGCCCGCGACGTGAAGCCCAGGATATGTTCTAGCATACTGGTCGTAAAGCGTGCCAACGCTGTCGGTGATCTGACCGGATTAATGTCAATGTTTAGATCAGACCAGAGCGAAGCATTGCTTCGATTGCTTCGCTCTCTGCTCGTGGCCTGGCCTGGCTTGACAAGGCTTCCTTTGCTTTGTTCAGCTTCTGGCTCTTGATGAAGCCAATAACCAACGCCGCAATCTCAGCAAACACACGTGGATCTCGAGGTCTGAACTGATGGCCCCGACTATGCAAGAACAAGAAGGCAGATTTACAAGGTTCAAATCGCAAGTCCTGTTCAGTGCACGCTCTTGGTACCAGACGCCAACGAGCGTGGGCAGAAGACAGAGAACGAAGGCCAGAAACTTCATGAAGGTGCTCTCCTAGAAAGTCAACGACCGACGAGTCTAGCACACTTGAAAGAACCTAAAGGTCTGCAAACTAAAGTGCCAGGGCACCAGATTGTCCCACATAGTGGAGAAAAGTGAACAGCTGAGGAACAGGAAGGCAACGCCCTTGCCTCCCAAGCAGCAACAGCTTAAGAGATGCGCTGCCTGACAGACCTGTGCAAACACTTTGCCTGTCACTCGTGTGAGGATGCCGATGTACTTTGAGAAGTACTCACGGTGGTCTTTGACCTGCCGGCTACGACACTCAGTGCGCAGCGTTGCGTAGCTGCTTGCAACGGCTTGCCGTCTTCATGGTCTTGAAGCAGGGAGTGTCCATCAGGGCAAGGACACCTGGCCCCATCAGCCCCGAAGCTTTCAGCAGGCAGCCACGTGATATCACGTGATCAAGACTTGCGAGGCTGGCCCCCAAAAAGCAGAATATAGCAGGTTTCCAGGAAATCGACTAACCTCAAGCCGGCCATCTTGGGAACCCACATCAGCATCGCACGGAACACTGAGACACTGAGGCGCTTGCTCAAAAGAAAAGAAGAGGCAAAGACCGCCGATGAAGGCTCCCAGCCTGAGTCGGACATGTTTGCCGGTTGTCCTGTTTTAGACATTTGGATCCTGGCATAATTGAGCAGGAAGCTGCGAAAAAGTACTGGCTCCTGGCACAAAGTCTTCAGCTTTCTGCAGCAAGTTACGAGGCTTGTTGCGGTAGCATCAGAAAACGCGGCATCATGTTGCACAGAAGCATGGCGGGAGGCACCAGTCTGGATTCATGGCGAAGCCGAGGGCGCCTTTTTGCGGCGCCGGGTTGTTTTGGGCCTGCTGGCCTCCAGGATGTGGGGGCGCATTGCCTGCAATTGGACGTGTCAGATTCTGCCAAGGATTCTTACCATGTCGCTGCGAACCTACTTGCCCGTAGCCGCCATAGGGGCCCTGAGGGTGTCCAGCCTTGTCTCCAAGATGCTTGGCTATCTTCGCTGGAGTCTGCTGCAACTCACTGGGTATCCAGCTGGAGGGCCCTGGTACTGACCTTGGTAACCGCCTTGGTAACCGCCTTGGTATGGACCTTGCTGATATCCATACGACGGGCCAGCAGGCTGCGTTTGCCTGGCTGACCAAATCAGACTGGCAGCGCAAAGACAGGCGGGCAAAATCAAGACGGCACCACGGCTGCTCGCCGTAGTTCTGTGTTGAATACATGTCCGGCGGCTCTCTCCGAGCCACCTGCAGCTGTCAGTAAGATTGCCAGCGACTTCAAAAGTAAGAAGCCACGCGGACATGCTAAGACTACTGAGAGCCCCGCCGAGCAGCTCCAGGGAGCCCTACTACACTACGAATGCCATAAGCCAACTCAGCTGCAGGTTGGTTGCTGATAAGGTTCAAACACTTCCAGGCTGCTATAGGCGGGCAGGGATGGGCAAGGCATCGATTTTCCGCACAGCCTCTCTTGAAGCGATGTCAGCATATTGGCAGCATCAGTGGTCCTGAGTAGGGACGTGCATGTCAAATCCTGTCACTGCCATGGTGCTGCTAACGCGGCTCAGCAAGGTGTGGCGAGGGCGCTTAGCCAAGCACCTTGTGCTCACGTGAACGCCTGGATGAAGCTCCTTGAGAGCCAATACAGGCGAACCTTATGTCAGCTGTTACTCACATTCCCTGCATTTGCCGAGCTTGAAAGTTGATTGTCTTGGCGCCAGTACAGCATCAAGCCGACAGCCAGGACTGGCACAGGCCGCTGGCTCAGCCGTCGCTGCTCAAAAGCAACTGAAATTTCCTGCCTCCAACGGCTGCAACGGCAGCAACCGATGGTGTCACCCCAGACAGGTCAAAGGGCCTGTCCAGCCAAGCACATCAATGCAGCAGCATGTGTCCTGACATAGGGCAAGCATGACACCTGGAAATCCAAGACGAGCCCATGCTATCCAGCTCAAGGAGAGCAGAATCACCGTGGCTTACCTCTCCACGATTCTTCACAATTCTCCTGAACCCAAAGACCCGACGCAGTATTTGCTGAATTGAGGCTCCCGGCCGACTCTTGAACATTCTCGAAGCTCCCGTCAACCTTTATTCCGGCCGGCATCTCCGGGCAGCACCTTGCGATGGGCGCTTCTGGTACGTTTCAGCTCATGCAGCTCTGCAAGTCTCTGGCGCATTTATCAGGAAACTATGAGTGAGTGGCCGCGACTCAACTCAAAACATTTCTGGTCTTGGCATCTTCTGTTCAGCCTCCTTCCCGGCGATTAACTGAAGCACTAGCTGCTTGTGACCTACACGCCTGAGAATGCTTTGCATCTGCCCAACTTTGTCGACACAGCCAGGCAGCTTGCTTACTTGATGTGCCAGAAGGCGTTTATGGGTCCCTGCAAGTCTATTGAAACCCTGGGCACATCTGCATTTCCATGCTCAGCTGCCTACTACAGCTCTTGCCACCGCTTGCATAAGGTCAGCACTTGTACTCTTCCGTCTTGTCATCCACGGGATGCCAAGCAAGCGCGATGTCTCAGGTGAGGTTCCAACACAGATCTCCTGACATCCCTCGCTAACAGCTATTGGATTTGACGCGTCTGGGTCATGGACTGTGTTGGCACTGCGCGTGCGCGCAGTGCTCTCCACAATCCTTAGCCGATCACGCTTCTAATCTCTTCACTCAAGCAAAGTCTGATCTGGCGGATATGTGCTTGAGACCCCATGAGAATTCGACCCAGGTCCAGGGCTTCCTACAGCAGTGGCCATGGCCTGTGCAGATGTGTGAATACAACATCCTGAAGATCTTGCTAACAAATCAGCTGAGAAGGTGACCATGCTCTTCCACTTTCCAGCCTGCATTTCTGAAACCATGCATGGTGTTCGCAAGTTGTGCGTGAATCTGTTGCTGGCATAGCACTATAATCACAGCATCCACCAGCAACTCTGACATTGGGGCCGAAGCCATTAGAATTTAGATGCTCTCTGTGGCACGAACACCAAGATGAATCCTTGTCATTCAAACGCTACGAAGGTCTTCCCAATGAGGTCGTAGCGTTTTGCTAGTCGTGCTCAGGATCTTGGCTTACCTGTTCTACTGGTCTGCTTGCGTTCCCCCTTGTTTCTTTTCCCTAGCCTCTGGTGGCTGTTATTCTATGCGGTCTCACTTGATAGATCACGTAAGTCCGTGAGCAGGAGTCATTGAGCGTCGGAGAACTTGATTTGTGGCTGAATAGGCTCAGTGTGCTACTAGACTGTTAACATCTGTTAACGGACACGAGCAAGGCTGACTGTGTGTTGGCATGGCAGACAAGACTTAATCGTTGGGACTGTGTGCAGTGAACTGTTGATCAGGCAACTCGTCGCTCCTTACCAAGTGCTCATATCCGATCAGCGGCTGTTGGGTCACACCCAGAAATCCATGAGCACTATGCAAGCTTCCTGTTGCAATACGGGGCTTGATGAAATGTAGTAATAAACTGTCCGTTGCCGCCATAGGCCCTTCCCTTGCATTCGGCATGCAAGGGCCCCGCCAGACGTTTTGGAGGGGCGGCATGTCAGCAACCGTCTCTAAGCCACAAGCATTGTCTGCACGTGCGATTCGCTTTCGTGAGTACTAGGCTTCCAGTCAACGCCGTACAGAAGCGTACACTGTCACATGCGGCTCAGCTTCTCACCCTCAGGGCAAATCTGCTGCCCACCCAGATACTCAGCATGCCGTCGTGCAGCCTCCCAATGTTGACAACATGATACCACGCCGCACAGAAGGGTGCTACGACTGCAAAAGATAGCATCTCGATCAGCAGATGAATACCTTCCTGTGATGCGAAAGACACAGCCTTGGGGCAGCAAATGTAGGGATGGGTTCTGAAGTCAGCCCACCTACGCCAGGTGGCCACAGCGTTCAAGCAAGCAACGCCATTTGTGCGTCGCTCTGTGCTTTCCAAGTTCCAACCGAACTTCACAGGCAGCAGTCTCAACAAAATGCAAATTTCATGGGAACTGCTCTTTGAAGTTCAGCCAGAAGGAACGGAAGTGCTCGCCCGCCTGAACTCCCAGCCAGCAGCTGCACTGCAATCAGACACACCTGCGTCAATCAATGAAGCAAACACCAAGGCTTTTCGGGTCTCACCAAAAGCATGGTGAGCATGTTGACGTTTGCTGCGGGCCCCATGGAGAGATTTGCCAGGCTCTGGGTCAAAGCCAGGCCACTTGAGGAGAAAAAAAATATTCGCCAGTTTGAAGCCTTTCTGCAAGCAAAGCTGCTGCAGGTAAGACCGCAGTGAGCTGACCAGCGTCGAATGCAGCAGGCAGCCGCCTGACAGGGGATTGTAGGGGAATTAAGGGGATCTCTTGCAGGAGATTCACTTTGTAGAAATGCCCATTTCATTTCAAGCTTTCGGGGTCTTGGTGCAGCTGCCTTGGGACCATCCCAACCGGGTGGACAATGCTTGGAGTCATCAGGGTGACCGTGCGGAGAATGATGATGCGGTTGAGCTTGGTGCGGCTGATGTTGATTACCAGCTTGGTCAGTCACCTGCACGTGCCCACGCAAGCATCTTGCAATCTCTGCAGCAGCTATTCGATTTGTTTCACTCAGGTGGTACCCACTGTGGCCTTATGATGGTGATGGTCACCCGACACTGCAGCAGCAGCCTTAAGGGCAAATGGCCCATGATGTCCGCACAAAAAAGATTCTTGCACACATGTCAGGTTGAAAGGTTGCATGTGGTTGCGCCTGCTTTCTGCGGATGTATGTAGATGTTCCACATCTGGGAACGCAAAACCCGACTTACATTTGAGGCCCTTGGGAGCCACAATGACAGGTTACACGCCGCACATGCTGCCCACATTTTTAAGCGACCCACTTCATGGCAATTCCCGGTATAGTTGTATAGGTTCTGGGAAGCATGTTGGTGTCTTCCAAGAGAGGGACGGCCGGCTCTGTACGCGCCGCACTTGCAAGGAGTGGTGCGCCATTCGCAGCACTATCGGGCTACAATGCTGACCTGGGTCAGCAGGATCCCCGCAAGCTTGCAAGAGTATGCTCTTGAATTTGTTCCTTCGGAATCTTCTGAACAGGAAAATCCGTGCAGATAAATCAAAGGACACACCAGCTCCAATGTTGGAGGCAAATGTTCCATTGATCTGTCGCATGACGATCTAGGTTTGTACAACCGTTGGTTGCATAATGCCCTCAAAGCGATCTAGAACGTCAACCAAGAAAAGCGCCCGCGCATCCTCGTACTGCAGCCTGAGGGCAGGGGAAAGCTGCAGAACAATACCTTCATGAATTTGGGAGCATCTGGAGCTGGAGGAGCCAGAGGCTTCTTTTCTTAACCGACCTTGGTCCTAGGTTGGCTGGTACCACAAATCGAGCTGCCTGCATAGCCCAAGCACCGCTCCCACGATCAAGCCATTCCAAAGCAGGCGTGGAAGCCACCCTGCCAGGAGTCCTGCGGCACCCTCTCGATCCTGAATCTCCCAGAGAGTGGCTGGTAGGAGTTGTATGCCTGGCTGCGGGATTCGTGTCAAGACAAGCTTCCAAGCTGACATGCCGGGAAGGCCTTTTCCACTTAGGACCAGTTGGGTGCGAGCAACATCCAGCGGCGTGCACCTGCCACATCTGTGCTCTGTTCAGGGCCCCGCAACGAAGCTCTTTCTTGCTCCAGGCCCCATACATTCCATGCCACAGACTACTGCGTGTTGCTGCACAGCTACTTCTGCCACCCTCGGTGCGGATAGAACATGTTTGCATGCAAGCAGCAGGATGGAGGCGATTGCGGATGCGATCGTGAAAACGAGTATGTCCTCAGGCCAGGCGAGGTGTCTCAACAAGTGCTCAGAGGTGCTCGACGATGCTCGATGCTGGCAAGGCACGGATCCGGCACCGGAAGGGAAACAGTTGGAATCGTGCAATGTGACAAAGATGGCTGTGCGCAGCGCAACCTGCGGCAAGATCCACGTGTCCCTTGGCAAAAGTGGACCCGATTTGTGAGATACAGAGCGGGGTTGGCTAAGCGCCAAATCAAGCATATTGGAAAATCACACAGATCCTGCGGGCTCCGCAGTTTGAAGGCCAGGGTGCAAGTCCGGATTCTAGAACAGATGCGCAGCTTGCGGAAGCTTTCACAAAAAGTGCTACTTTTATCCTTGCTCCACGCATGCAAAACCAGACTATCGAAAAAGTAGTAAGTTTCCTCTAGGCTGATTGAAACGCATCTTCAGGTGACTTTCCTCAGATCGGGATTCTAGCCAACCGTATCTTCTCAGAGGGTTAACTAGGGAGAATGATTACGATGAAATCTCTGCAGGCCCCGCAGGCCCACAGGCTCTATATGCTGAACGTCCTACACCAATTACTAGAACTGTCGATGTCGCAGCTTAAAACTGTCAGCTGATAACATAAGTCTAACAGGGATCGCTAGCTGGAAGCCTGTGTGATTCCTTGAAATGTGATAGCTGAGTGCATTGGTTATAGCATGGTAGCTCAAAGCATAAGGTCAAGGTTTCACGTAGGATTCGAGGCGGCATTCGCGGCTGACAATTGAGGCATGGCTCAGAAGCATTAGGTGGTCAAAGCTGCCAGCCCTGGTAAAGGCTACAAGTTTGCAATGGGCCAATGGCTGAAATGCACAGCGCCTGCGGAACATCCACGGCGCAGAGGATGGGAAAACTCCGCAAGCTTTCCTGCATGATGCTTTCACTGAGCTGGTGGCATGCTTCATGTATCAAAATGTATCACAACACAGAGAAGCTAAAGGCTAAAGAATCTTGGAAAACGCAGAGAAGGATATCACTTTGCATCGTAGCTCCTCCCACATACGGGCAAAGCTAAATTGAAAGGACTTGCCGCTGTATGAGAAATCTTGATTGGAGTATCGCTGTCGCACACGGTCTTCTTCAAAGAGCGCTGTCTGTTGTCCAATCTTCAGAACCTGTCCAGGTGTCTTGACCGCAACATACGCGGCCTCGCCACATGCTGAGGCCAAAGTGGAGGACAGGATGTCGGCCAGTACCGATGGGAGTGTTGCCCGAACCGCTCCGATAAGGCTCTTCCGCACAAGGTCCTTCACTGCCCAGAAGATTGAAAGAGCTGGGACAGTGGCCAGTACTGGCAGGAAGCCGTCATAGAGTCGCTCATACAGAAGGGCGGGATCCGGAGGAACCAGGCCTTGGCCTGTTTGAAGTCTGGTCTTCAGCGTGTCCAGAGGGTGTAGAAGAAGTGCATTGCTGAACTCTACAAGAAATCCTGCAACGAATCCGCTGACAACAACCTCAAGGACAGTCGTCTCTTTTCTGAGAAGGCGTACTGGGCCTAAGCCCAGGGGTAGCTCACCAAACACCCAATACTCGTTCTCTGTGTCACTATCGACTTTCACTGCAACCCATTTGTCCAACATCGGAGCGATCAGGCCCCTAGGACTAGAGGCTTGGACTGTTGAAGTTGATGGGCTAGCCGTGCTTACCGAGTAAGTCTCTAAATCAAATTGCCGGTGCTCGACAACGGCAGAGCTCACATCAGCAAACTGGATGGAGGCGAGCATAAGTCCAGCAATACAAATGGCCCGTATGGAGCTTCCGAGCCAATCTCTTGGTCTGCCAAATCGCCTTGCAATCCTGGAGCGTCTACTTGGCCGGAAACGGAGAAGTCCGAGCAGCGCTGGCCCTCCCACTGCAGCTGACTGTGCATGGGAGCTTATCTGTCGGCTCGACTCTCCTCGGAAGCAAGTGTATGGTCTTTGTGGCGAAGGCGAGTCTGATGCTGTAGCACAACGTGTAGATCTGGCACAGAAGGTGGCCATGAAGGGATCGAACTCTGTGCGATTTAAAAGGCACAGTCTACTTGTGTTGTTTCGCCTGCACATATGATGGGAGGATCTCACATGCCACGAAAACGCTTAGTCAACTGCATGAGTGCGCATGTCGCTGAAGCTGCTCAAAGGAATTGTCTCGCTTGGCGGCTTGGAGCCTGCGGTTCAGGGACGGGTGTCTGCGAACTTGCGAGATCGAACAAGAATCCTAGTCGCAGTTACAGTTGCTGAACTGTGATGGCAGAAACCGCATCTGTCAACGCAAGGTCGGCTTCTGGGGAACTTTGATGCTACCACCAGCATGATGCCATTCCTATCTGACCTTGCAAGGACAAAATAAGGAAATGGATTGGGAGTTCTAGAGGAGAAGTTCACAACTACCTGCAGGGCCCTTCACTCGCGCAGCAACGGCACTTCATGCGTACATGACTTTCAAACCAAGAATTTTGTGGACATGCTTAAGCCCTGATAAAAGCGTGAACCTGGTTCGCTTGCGCCATTGCAGCAGCTTGCTGATCAGTTCTACATGGCCAACCGCATTGCCTACTATTGGTTCGCTCATGGGAGCTGGCTACAGTGATGTTCCCAGTTGAAGGCAACCTGTATAGTTGGTCTCTTAGCCAGGCCTATGAATGGAAGTACGTCTCGGCTGGCGGGCTCTGAGTATGGGACTCGCTTGTGTGACCACTCAAGGCTTGCCAAAGTATGTCGAGCTGCCACCACCGCATCAGCCTGCGGACTGCATAGAGACCAGAAGAAGGAACTACCATAGTATGTCAGTACTCAGGTCCTCACGCAGCGGCTGCCCAGATGGACTCCATGCTCCTCCAAACAGCCGAGGACACCTGACAAGGTCAGGCACAGTTAAGGCCTACAATTCAATTGAACTCGGCCTTGATCGTGCCGGTGGCTGCAGAACCTGTGGATTTCCTCGCTGCAGACAAACGGCCTCGCAGACTTGAGCTTGGCCAAGTTGAACTGGGTAGGCGTAAGTGGTGCAGGTATGTCCAAGCTGAGGTTCTGACACTGCGTGTTGGACCTCCTCCACACATGCAGCGGACACGTGTTGGGCATGCAGTCCTGAGATACAGCTTCCCTTTTACTCAAGGTATCCGAGAAGTCAAACTTGCAAGGGCTGGGAACAAGGCCTAGGCAGTGCAGTGGAGCATCTGTCTTATGCCGAGGGCAATGCCGCGCCACATCCTCTCGCACGCTAACATGAAAACCGAAAAACCAGTCTTTTGTCCAATCTCTGGAGCCTCTGCGCAGGGATGGCTAGCGCCAGGAAAGCGTGACTCCAGCAAGGGGACGAGCTGTTCCCTGAAGCCTGGCCTCGTGCATGCGACTCGAAAACCGACTCAATTCGCATGATTCTCCAAGTCACGTCACCAAGGTGCAGGCTGGATCAAGTGCATCATCTCTTTCAGGAAATGGTCTGGAGCATCAGCGTCGTCCGCCCAGCGGAAAGGTCCTGCAGACAAATACTCGTGGGCGCTGAGGCTTTGAGAAAAGCCGGCAACTGCATTGCAAACCTGCGGCTGGAAGCACCGAAGCGATATCATCCAGGCCCATGGGTCTCGCATCCTCCATGCTGAAGACGATCTCCTGGGGTCCTTCCCAAGTCACCTGCAGAACGAGTACTGGGTACTGAAGTATCCCATCTTTCGCTGACATAGGTTTCATCCATGATATGCGCATTGCTCGCACATGCTCGCACTTTGGTGTCGGCAAGATGTTGAGACCCGCAAATGTGGACCTTGATTGAAGGCTTTAGCTCTGCTCCTTTGAGGAAATTACGCCAGAAGCCATGACAGTCTATGTTCCAATTCACAGTTTCTTGCGGGGACAACGAATCAGCCTCATCGTGCGCTCACTTCCTCCTTCTGCTCCTCATCCTCTTCTCCCCTCCTGCTCCTCTGTCTCCATCCTTTTATGCAAGGGCTGAGCCCACTTGATGCTTACGAGAGATTGCGCTGCAGGATGCGAGACCCTCACTGCAACGGCATCGTACAGGGCACGTGCAGCGGACGGAGCCCACCGCACCACGGGTACTCGAACGTTTGAGACATTGACTACTCAGAGAGTTGGTGCAGCCTGCTTTCGGTCTGTTCTCACGAACCTCGACATGCTCTGCAGATCATCCTTGAGCCCCGTGCTCCCTTACGCACCCAACGAGCAGAGGGGTTTGAAGTCGAGCAGTATGGATATGTAGCACCTTTGCCAGGCCCAAGTAATCGCTCAAAGTCTGTATTTAATTTAAGCCGTTCGCCTTCCTAAGATGTGCACCCACAGTTGCGAAATTTTATTCCTTTAACTGCGTCTCCTCCACGGAATGCTAAAGGTAAAGCTAAGCTGAAGGTTCGCTGAAGGCCTCAGTAATGACCGTCGGCTGGGCTTGGGCATGCCGGGCATGACGCAGCAGGCAGGCCAGCCGCAACCAACTTCCAGTTCGCCTGCCAGTTTGGCATCCTCAGGAGAAACTTGCATGATGTCAATTTTCTCACGCGCAGGCGTATTTCAAAAGCAGTCATCCATCACGAACACTGTAACACGGGCAAGCCCACCAACAAAGTTGCCCTCGCAATGAGGATATCAGGATATAGGGATGTGAAAGGTCTAAGTTACATACAATTACAAACGTCAAGGATTGGCAGGCAGGCGAGCCAGGCTGCTTGATTTGGCGCGCAGTCTTGCTTTGCCATCTATGAACATGTTTCCACGAGCTTGGCGAAGCACCGCAGCAACGGCCAAAAAAAGGAAAAAGCTTCCTGGGACTGTACATGATTGGCCTCACCGAATCCATGGGCGGGGCCTCCTCATACTTAAGTCGCTAAGACCTGCTTTAACCGACTGGGCTCATGCAGTTGACTGCAGGGTGCAATAATGCTGGTATTGGAGATCCGCACCCTTCATGACAGCTAGGAAGGCATACACTTGTCAGCGCCTTCCATCACAATACAGAGAGCACACAGCATGCCAAACAAGTGCCAAAGACTGCTTGTAGTCTCGATTCTCGTTAGCTGAGCCAGAATGATTTGATACACGCCCTGATTGCAGCTAGCACGTCTACTTTTGTCTATGGTTGCAACCAGCTGGATCAGAGCCCAGGGGCGTCGCATGTCATAATTTCAATCTCAAGCTCGCGGACAGCATTTAACGCAGGCATGCGAGGAATTTTCAGACACGGAACATCTGAAGGGACTGCATTCAAGCAGCAAACTCCAAGCCTATGTGCTTGGCTACCAGCCTTGCCTTTGCAAACGCACAACGCGAATTCTGCCCTTTCAAGCACCACACCGCCCTGACTAAAGAAGCAAATCAAATGCAACAAGCGCAAAACAAGTTTTCTGTGGTTTGCCCTGAAGTTCCCTGAATCAAGTTTGTCAGTCTGACTCAGAGTGTGCGAACCCATCTAAGCTCCACTCCCCTGCCACTGTTGCCTTCCCCAGCCCTAACCAGGCCACCAATCCTGCAACCCAAAAACTAAATCATCATTTGCCGTCGATGAGACTCTGAGCGCGCCGTTTGCTCAGCCCACCTTTCGATCACATCTTCACAGCTGTCCAGCCATCCCGAATAGAACTCCCTTCAAATTCCGGGCGGTTGGGCATTAGATGCTCACCAAAGTTTCGAGCGTTTGCATGAAACGAAAGCATCACTAGCAAGTCAGACCATTTGTGCGTCAATGCGTTAATTGCACACCCCTTCCTCCTCAAGAACTTGGCCATTGATGAGCTGGGCTCTCGCTTTTCTCGCCCCCTTTGCCCTAGAACGTGGCATCAACATAGATAGATTGCTACCCAACTGCGCTGAATGTGCAGATAACGTCGCCGGCATGCGCACGCTGGGCAGGTAAGGGTTGGATTTAGGACGAAGCCTTACTACAGGCCCAGCATCTTGACTGTTTTTCTCCATTGCAACCTCAAAACCACCATCACCCCCCAAACAAGCACTTTGAAGTGTCCGGACTTCCGCAAGTGGGGGACAACAAGGTGGTTTGACCCAACATGACCTAAGGCTTTGCAACGCACAGTGGAAATGCACAGGGCTTCATCCGATCTTTTTCCCGGCCCTTGCGCTGGGCAGGTTATCGCTTGCAGCCCTCGTGCTTTGTGATCTGCGACTCATCGTAGCTGGTAAACCACTTAATGACCTTTGCAGCACGCGCTCTGCCAATGCCAACTTGAAAATAATAGAGGGCAAGCTGCCTCCCCGTACGTGCCGCCGTATGGCTGATGACTGCCTTCGTAAGGCATGGACAGAAGATGCACGCAGATGAAAGCAGCACGAGATTGCCCATCGCAAGCGCAGGTTCCATTGGTGATAGATCCGCGCTGTACTCAGTGGCCTTCGTTGATGGGCATAGTGTACTGGTACAGCGCTGTTCCCGGCCACAACCTATCAGTGGGGCGCTCGTGTCCTTTCTGGTCCAAGCCAACTGCAGAGCAGAACTGCAGCCAGAGAACTCGCAGTCCAGCAAGGAGTGCCTCACAGTTGTTCCCCTACACCACGGACTCGATCGAAGGCATTGCTTGGAAGCTAATCTCTGGCAAGCTGCGTCTGTGCAAACTCGCGGAAATACAGCTTTTTCAGTCTCCTGTTGAGCCTGGGCATGCACGTCCACATCTGAGTTGCACCAGAATTGCCACACTGCGGGCGAGGATCACTGCTGCATTGTCCCCCAAAGTCGAGAACGAGAGAACCTTAGGTAGTGCTGGCAAGGGCCAATCAGTAATTAGGCCGAATCCATGATTTTGTTTCCTGAGAGTGTGGCCAGATTGGAAGCCCGCGTCAACGCACAGAAGTCCTTGTGCAGCGAAATCTTGCGAAACAAATCTGGAAGATCTAAAACACCCTCGACATTTTG
This sequence comes from Symbiodinium pilosum, assembly GCA_905231905.1. Lineage (NCBI taxonomy): Eukaryota > Dinophyceae > Suessiales > Symbiodiniaceae > Symbiodinium > Symbiodinium pilosum. The sequence goes on along the minus strand of CAJNIZ010010224.1, from coordinate 164,167 downwards.
GACTGGTGCGGCTGTGGGGTTTGGCCTCCCGCAAACTTTGAGCTTGCACGATTACCTCTCACGGGTGTCAGTCTTGAGCAAAAGAAATCCCCAGCATCCGTGGCTTACCCTAAGTCGTAGCGCTGACTGTTCATGCTCCCTCCCCTCTCAGTGCCTCGATGCCAAGATTGGCAGCGTTTGACTTGAGCCATTCGATGCAAACATGTCTCCTTAGCTGGCGCAAATGAGGCTAGGAAAGGGGATGGGCAGAAACACGGAAGAACATGGTTTTGCTCCGGGACCCTGGGTGAGCGCAGGTCGTGCAATTTGCCCAACCCGTGGCTGTCGCCGAAAAGATGAATCGGGTTAACTTGTCCGTGGCCTATAAAGAAGGCAAAAGAGAGCAAGATGTATCAGGCTACAACTAGTGGATCCTGAAGTGAAATCTGGATACGTGGCTTCCCCTTCTTGAGGCATTGCTTCCAGAACGGTGGTCGAAAAATTTAGTTGCCAGCTGGTGTTCGAAGGAGGGTTCCTTTAGTGATCTCTCGAGTCTACAGCGTACTGGATGATAGGCCAAGGAGCAGATCTGGGCTTGTTACCACGAGCACTTTCTTGAAACCTGCGTTCACGGGCATGCTGCATCAGCAGCATCATTTGCCTTTTGCTATGCTAAACAGGTTGACAACAAGAAACCCACACCATCCAGCAGCCTTCTTCTACCTAGGCTTGCGCAGTCGCAAGTGAGAGAGAGTGTGCATTCGAGTGTCCGCATAGTGGTAGGCAAATGAGCTCCTTACAATGATCTTTCGATACATCGTACAAGGCCTGAAGTCCAGATCCAATTAGTAACGTCAAATTCTTTCTCGTGCACGTGTCTGCCTTCGCTGCACCAAGCAAGACAAACGACAAACCATCGGAGTATGCATAAAAGGATGGCACATCATTGCCACCATTACACAGGGGAGTTATACAGGGATTAGAAGGTATTATATTGGGGTTATATAGGGATTCTATCAGAGGCTCCAGTACAAGAAGCCAGTAGCTGGGCTGCCAACGGCTGGTGCCACAGCCAGTGGTGCGCAGGCGCCTGATAGCGGTGATGATGTTCCTCATCTGCCAAACCCTAAACCCTCAATAGTAGTTTCCATGTTCTTTTCCATTATCCCCTATGTAACCACAATATATACCCTATGTAATCCGTATACAAGCCCTAGGTGACCCCTAGGTAACCCTATATAATCCCTATATGTAATGGTTCACTTGTCCAATGCTGCCAAGATCTGCCCCAAGTCGTGCGCGTCCATTGGGATGGGTTTGTTTGAAGTCAGCTCAAACTCCGCGAGACCCCAAAGATCCTCCAAAGGCCATCACTGCCCCCAGTCACCAACAGCCCAGAAAATCTCAGAACCCACCTGACCGCGCAAATGAATTGTCAACTCCTGACAGGGAACTAAAGGACAGTGCGCAATGCTAAGAGAGCTTTCATGCCATGCCTTGGCATCGTCTGAGCTGGATCTGTCCAGGCCTGGTGGGCCCAAAGGCGAAACAGCTGCAGGAGCCGTGAAGGCTTAAAAGCTCAGGCAGCTTGCACTGTTGGAATTCAGGCAGGAACGCCTCATTCAAGAGTGGCAGTGTCTAGCCCACATAAAGGCATGTGAGATCGCAATGACCTGTCGCAATAAAACAGTGATAGCAATCGGCCTGCTGGAGATGTTCAAGCGCCATTACACGGAAGTCCTGCAAATGCACGTACATGTCGCTGACTTCAACCAAAAAGCGACTTGCATCATGCGGCGCTCCTGTGCTTTGCTTCCCTTGCATCTTTCACCCTGCATGCACTGATACACAATAGATGACATGAAGACACACGGCATGCAGTCATCTCAGGTAGCCATTTCTTTTACTCTCCTGCCTGGAAGTTGTAGATAGGCCTCCCCAGCTGGCGTTTGTCTGACCTGATGCTGAGACTCACACGTCCCTCCCTTGCGGTTATTCATTCACCAAGCACTCGCTCATGCATCCAGGCGTTAGGATTTCCAAGGTCGCTTGCTTCTCAGGGCAGAAGCGCGATCCTTCCACTTTGGAGCTGGCTAGGGGCAGCACTGCCTGCCGAAATCCAGGACTCCAAGCTTTCAGGCAGCCTTGCAAGCCTCAGCATGCCCTGCCTTCCCATCAAAGATCTCCCGCAAAGACTTTGTTGCCAGATTCAAATTCACTACTGCGTGGTTGGTCAGCTTCGCGAACAGCAAGCCACCTAAGTTTGTGCTTGTTGTCAGGGAGGAACCGCGGAAAGTGGCCCATGAAATAGATGTGGCAAAAAGAGAGTCATGAAGCCCCAAGCAGTGCAGTAATCCACGCAGCCAACTTTGGACAAGCTTCGAAGTATGAAAGCCAAGTTGTTTCCAAGACGACCAGAGCCATCAGTCACCTATTCAGACTTGCATCCATGCAGCCCCCACAGCGTGAAGCCAGGCATGCAAGTGCTCTTCAGCATGGGCTTGTGATACTTGTGTGAGCGTGGCACATGGCCTGCATGGCTGGACCGTCTGCCGGGCTTTCTATGGCTTGCAAGGTTGCCCTGACAGCTGCGGCCGTCCTGCTGCGCTTGTGCTTCGCGATTCACAATTGCTCACACAATGGTCACAATAAGCCCAGAGGCGTTGAAGGCGCAGGAGGCAGCGCAGAAGGCGGACTTGTGGCAAGGGGGGCTCCAGAAGTTGCCTGAACCCAAAAGTCAGAACCATCTTCCCTCTGCCAGGTACTAGTTACTAGTACGCACCCGGAGGCTTTGCGCTGAAGCAGCATCTGGACCGGGCATCGCTGTCGGTGGGCCTGATCTGCTTCCACATCTCTTCACAACTTTGCAAGGTTGCACAGAATGCGCAGGTCCCCTCTCCTGTGTCTTCGCTTCTGGCGAACCCACCATTGGCCAAGTCCTTCGCTGGTTGCTGAGGAAACCAGGCAAGCAGAGCAAAGGACCCACCAGCTTGAGGTACACGTCCAACAATGTCACGGCATCGCCTGCCCTGCGCTTCTGGGAGCAAAGCGGCATGGGCACTTTGAATGCATACCCCGAGTGGATAGCCGCTGCCTGTCTGAAATGACATAGGCGCTCAACGCCAAAATAGCGAAAAGTGCCTCAGACATGAGCAGATTCTCACTGGGATGTGTGTGACACCGTCTGTCTGAAGCGCAGCAAGTTGCTATCACCAGGAGCCCCCCGGAGCATGGCAAGCGGAAGCAACCGAATGAAAAAGTCTCCTCGGGTGGCTATTCATTGCCACTTGGGGAAACTTCGTGTGCACAGCAAACTTGGACCCAAGATTCGTGAGCTTGCTTTGGCTCACTCCTTTGCCTGCCACTGCACAAACACGCGTGACATGAAGCATGAACTCGGCAACCTCTGCCGACTCTGGCGCCGCTTTGAGCGCGTGGAGCTGGTAGCTCTGTCAGCAGGTAGAGGCATACTGCCTCGCCGCCATGGCTGTCCCGCAACATCCAGACCGATGTCGCGGAGCGTGCAAGCTCTACATGGCCATCCCCAAGGCCACAGATCGTGCCGATTGGTTTCAACTCTAATCAAACGGCAGACGATCCTCAACACGCCAGGTTGTGTGCGCTGACTAGCTGCAATATCTGCTATCTATGCATGACCTGCCGCATGCCAATGTAGTATGCTTGAGCTGGTACCAGCGTGCTGACAGGACGGTAATTCCTGATAGGCGCAGCAACTTCCCAGATACAAGTACCCAGCAAATGGGAGGAGAGGTTGGAAGAGGCTGGCTTCAGTCCTTCTCCACTGAATCCTGCTGATGGCATCAGGGGCATCTTCGGCCCGTGCTAAGCATATGTACAGACACCGCTTTCAGTGAAGGTAACACTTTGGTATCAACCTGCACGTTGAAGCAGTGCTAAACCAGAAGAATCGAGTGCGGCTCAACACCCTCGCTGGGTATCGCCGGCAAAGCTTCCCAGCCACACCTGGACGTCAGCTTGAGTTGCCCCCGGACTGACAATGCAAGCGACTACGTTACGAGTACAACAAAACGGTTTATTGTCATGCTGTCTAACGCCCTGGTTTTAGCCTTAATTCCATCTGGCAGGAAGTGTCCTACCTTATATGCTCCCTCAACCTCGTGCTGTTAACCAACGACGTGAATGCCGTCCTGAGTTTGATATGAGTCACTGCTCTCCTAATCCTTCAGCTTAAGCTTTTGATACCTTGTCGGTTAGAATTTGGAATTGGGATTCAGTAATGACTCCTCTTTCGCTTGTACTGGATGTCTGGATGTGGACACCGCATAATAATAGCTATGATCATGCATGTTTTCCCCTCCCAGCAGCACGGCGTAGCAAGCCGACACTTAGCAAGAGCATCGTACCTACAGATCACAACGGCCTTCATACTGAGGAGCCAAGCCTGGGTAGCTAGTTTGACAGATTCACATGATGGCAGCTGGCCTGGACAGGCAAAAGCGTTCGAGCGAGCGCAAGCATTTTGATGGACCACTGTCGGAGTAGATTCGACCTACAATGCGGCAAGGAACCCCTCATCAGCAATCAAAGCAACTACAGTAACTACAGGCTCTGCAATGGGGTAGAAGTGAATGTGATCCAGCAACATCGGCAGCAGTGAGGCTGGCAGTATTTGGCTGGTATCTGAGCAAGCTACGCCTCAGGCAGAATGCCGCAAAGAATGTCACTCATAAGCCATAAGCCTCTCGCTTGTAAAACTGGCAATTATGAGGGGGTGGGCCGTCACCACACAAGGGCCAAGCATCTCGTGCTAGTTGACCTTCTGAAGCTAGCCTATTTGCCTTCACACATACAATCTGAGCTCGAGAGCGTGAAAGCAGCGAGAGCAGGCTTCACAATGAGACATCCACAAACAAGCTGCCTCCGCACATGTAGATATAACCTGAGATGCAGATTAAACAACATACGTCTGCAAGCAGAATCAAGCCATTCCTGGGAAGCTTGAACGCGAATGCCAACTGCTGCTTCTATAGCTCCCCACGCTGCACCTTCACATCCGTTTGAAGAGTACTTATGTTTGCTCACATCAAACTCGCCCCTGCAGACGTGCTGACATGCAGCCCTCAGAAGCCACAGCGCCAGCGTTTGCTCTCGGGATATTCATTGATGGTACACTCTCCCAGCAGCCCAAAGCAGGATTGAAGGCCTCGACCGAGCTCAAATCCTGCGCGGAAGCACTACTCACAGTTAAGTGGCATGCCCAACACACTCGCAGGGATGCTCCTCCGCGTCGTTGTCGTCCTTGCCACCACACACCTAGCAGGATGCATCATATCTGGCATCGCTGCCAAACAATGATGGCTGATGGAGTACGCGACGACTATGAATGTCAATGCATAACTAATTTCCAACTTGACCCACCAGTAGGTCGATGACGCAGCAAGCAGCCACAACGATCAAAAAGATTGAATGCAACCGGTGTGCGTAGATGCGATTGTTGAAGGCAACCATAGCAGCCTGAGGTAATTTCAGGACAAACTGTGCAGTGTTGCAGACCTTTGAGAAGTGAAGTGCAAACTTGTGACATAGTACCGCGGCGTTGTCATCGGCGGCAAGCTTTCCCAGCAATGGGAAGATGGATTGAAGCCTGCATCATGGCATGTGCTACTTGCACCGAAAGCCTTGACCCAAATCACATCATCGCCCTCTTCGTGCAGACAGACCGCGTTCCATACTGTCCACTTCATGGCCTCCCCGCACCTCGGTTTACGGGCTAGTCCAGACCTGAAGTTTCGTAGAGATTCGTAGAGGAGCCAAATGAGGGTGAGGCATCAAAAAACACTTTATAAGCATCAAAAAAACTTACGCCCGGTGCATCAAAAAAACTCTATAAGCATCAAAAAAAAACTTTTGTACTAAATTTAGTAGGGGCTCGGACGACAGGCAAGCATCAAAAACAAATCAATTTTGTTGCCATCTAAATAGAAGAAGTAGTAGCAGTATTGGTAATAGGGCAAGCATCAAAAAAAACTTAATTTTGGTGGCATCTAAATAGGAGAAGTAATAGAAGTAGTAGTAGTAGTAGTAGCAGTCGTAGTAGTAGTAGTAGTAGTAGTAGGCGCCCCCCCCCCCTACCAACTATGTTTGCCAGATTGCGCATGTTGAAACCACGTAGAAACTGAGGAAATACTG
>CAJNIZ010010224.1:45991-156883 GCA_905231905.1 Symbiodinium pilosum | reverse complement strand
ATTGGGGTTATATTGGGATTATAGGCATTAGCGCATTAGCCAACCTTTCAGTTCATGCTTAAACGGAGCTGCTAAACATGGGGATATGTCATGAAAGCCAGGGCACGGTCCCAGTGACTCCCATGTACATGTCAACCTCATGGAGCACTGAAAAGTCTTTACGCCGGTGTCATCCGTTAGAACGATTGGCTTCACATGCGCAAGCTCTGCGAGGACAGGAAGGCACAGCTTCAGGCATACATCAACTTACAGAAAACCTAAGGACCTAGGTAACTTTGCCGCAAGGCGACGGATCGAAGCAATCGACTCCGCTCAAATAGTTTTCGTCATCGCCTGGCTTGAGGTGGACACCCCACATCACCGATGTTCAAATAATATGTCACAAAATGTCACAAAGCTTTCTTTGAGGCCGAGACTGCTGCCGCCACAAACGTAAATGTGACCCTGGCCACCACGAATTAAAACTCATTAAAACTCGTATTGCAGCTGCTGATTCAGAAGAACCTTAGAGTATGGCAAGGTTGCAAGGAGCCTCCAGGCAAGCTATGGCCGGCCAATTGTTGAATCCACGACGAGGTGTTGGCGCTGGAGGCCTGGCCAAAGTCTGCAGCACCATTGGACCACTGCTCTGCCTTCTGCCTGGCTGCTTGACTTTCTTAGATGCTGGCAAGGTCGTCCAGAGAGACTTCAAAGCATCAAAGCGCTGAATGCACATCCTCAGGAAAAGGAACTGCTGCATAGCGCTGCGCGGATCTTACGAAAGGAAAAGCTTCCAAGTTCTGACGGTGTCAGAGGCCATGTCAGGCCGTGTCAGGACAGCCAAAGCTGGGCAGCCAAAGCTCGCATTGTTGTCGCTCCGCGCTCCGCATACATAGAGGTAGCCTTACATCACAGCATGAGGGAGCTAGATGACTTCACCTCTGAGTGCTTGCCAAGAAGCCGTCCTGTCCCAGCAACGTTGGCCTCAGCACGGGCTCAGCACTGCTTGACAAGGAAGGAGATGCAGAATTCACCAAACCCATTTTGACATGGCCCTGTCTTGTAGCTGCCTGAAAGATCCCGTAGCAGAATGAAACAGGTTGATTGATGCCCACAGCTGTGGGATCATCTGGAGGCAAGAGCAGGGCATTGTCGGGCTCAAAAGCTTCATCACGCGGACCCCAGATTAAGTTAGGTTGCTCTTCCTGTGAGAGCATTTTGTCTTCCCTGCTCCTCCTCACCTCTTTGAACCCTTGGGAGACTGATCACACTCTCACAACTCGAGATCCGCGGACAGGCTCCAAGACCTTCGCTGCAGAGTACCGGCCGGAACGCTCGGTGCCATGGGCAGCGGAAGAATTTCTGCTTCAAACACAAGAGAAAACGATTCACGTGGGCTTGCAAGCTCATCCCTCCTGCCGTTAAAAAAAAAACACTCACATGCCGATCTAGGTCCAGAGTCTGGGCGAGTCCCTGCGCCGGCGAGCATTTTAGATTCTCGCCATGCATTTCGCGGCAGAACCCTAGACTGCGAAAACCCATGCCACGACGTGCTGTTGTCAAACAAATCACAGTGATGTGCTGCACTCGCTCAGGCCATCATCCCAACATTGTATAACTTTATCTTGCTACCGAGTCCGGTGCAGGACTCAAGAGGTATATCGCAGACAAACGGCTTCGGCAAGCCCAGCAGTGGGATGTTAAGGGCCAGACATGCAGAAGGATCGAGAGCCAATCGATAATGATTTTGGAACATCCAGCGTGCTCCATCGATGGCGTGTAGGATCAAAGTGCCTTGGATGCTCGAGATAAGGCCTTCAGACTATCAGTCCTATAGATTGCCACACGCTATGACAATCCTGTTACAACTAGCTGCCGGGTTACGCAATCTTCTCCATGGTGAGGTTCTGATTGCACCCCGAGACGAAAAGCGCCTGCGAGTCTGAGTGGCCTCAGGAAATTACGCGCGGCCCTGAAGCCGCGCCTCCGCATGAAGCGACACACCTCGCACATACTCGCACGACCGTCAGAAGTGGATGGTAAGCCCCAGTTGCCGAAAACCGCTGCCCGTGAGGCATCCCGAGATGAGTTGGACAGTTCACGGAGCCGGCATGTGCCAGCAAGGCACAAGAAAGACCTGCATTCTGCAATGAATGCCTTTCATGTCCAAGTGTTTTGACTTGTGCAGCTCCGGCTGGGGCGCGAATTGCGGCCAAGTGGCGACACCGCTGAAGCCAGCTCTGCAATTCTAAAGACATCAGCCCTCAGTGGTTGAAAGGTCGCAGAGGTAGCTTTAATGTTTTCGTGACCGAGACAGCACCTAGAAGCCTAGAAGCCTAGAAGACAGCCTGAGCCTCGCTCAGCCTCGCATGGGACGGATATGGATGCGCTCTGCGCACGGCCTCAAAGCGACGTCGGTGCAAGGTGGCCAGGAAGGTATCCCGCCTCTCCACACACAGGCTTGCGGGCAGGCTGCCCCAACAAAAAATGAACCAAAAAAAAAGCGACATGGGCAGGCCTGAGCACTCCGGACCTGCATTGCATGGTATAAACTTAGTATAGACTTGAGGATACTTGAGGATACCCTCTAGCCTTTGCCTGAACAGGCAATCGCACAGAGCTGCGAACTCATCAGGCCCATCTAGCTTTTCTGCGCCCATCGCGCAAGTGGTTGGATTTTCCTTGCTGAGTAGATCTGCCTGTATGGGGGAGTTCAGCAAATCATGACGTAGCTTGTTCCTCGTTCTGATCTTGTTTGTTGCAGTGTGTTGCAGGGCTGGCAAAGAGCCAGGGTCGCGAAACTGGTAGCAGGCCCCAGCGGCGCGGTGCTGACAACTTTTCTGCTCGCTCTCCACACTGCTGGTGAGATCCATCAGGGCGCCAGGATCCAATTGAGGATCCCTTTCATTGTCATCCGCACAGCACTTCCAGGCTCCATCCAAATGCCCATCACGTCCACCTGGCTACATTGAATGCTGGCAAGCAGCACAGACAATCCGAAACACAACACGATCAATGCATCGTGTTTTGGGAGGTTGGGAGGAAATCAAGAGCTCTCAACCATTCTCAGCTGACCTTGGCGCGCAGCCATGAGCTCTGGCAGGACATGCGATGTTGGCACTTAGCGTTCATGAAGTAACCGTCCAGCTTCCTGACGAATGAAAAGTTAGGCAAAAAAGCCACACGGAACAGGCTCCACAAGCACCGCCCGGGCCTTGTTCATCAGGCGTAGCTTACTCCTGCAGCAGAAGCAGACACTGAGTCACCTTCACAGACAGCTTGAGAGCATTTCAGAGCTAGGCCTACTTGGCCCGGCCCGGCCTTCCTCGAGCGACTGCCGCTCCGAGGGCGCGACTCCTCAAAGAGCAAAGCTCGATTTTCGTGTCAACCACGCTGTCGACGGAACGCAGTTGAAGGCAACAAGGAGTGTTTAATATTGTTTAATTGCGTATGACATACACAGCCTTACTCGTGGCCTTGCCATCTTTGCCAGCGACGCTCAGGCTGGAAGCTCGTGCACGTGTCGGCTCCTCGCGCATGCACTCGCATAGTCTTGCATAAGTATATCTTGCTGTAAACCCTGCATGCCAAAACAAACTCAAACTGTTTCTGCCGCGTCTCCCTGCTGCTTGTGCTTGGGCTTCGTTTCCGCGTCACCTCCTTCCAAGGCAAAGCACAATGCTACCACAAACAGTATAGCCGCCATTGCGTTATCTCCTTGCTGCCTGCGCGTGCGGAAGAGACCCCCTGCAGCAAATCAAGTGGAACAGGCAACATGTGCGAACCAGTACGAAGCACACCAAGACACATGCTTTCTGCCTGGGGATTCAGCAGTGTGCGGCTGTTGCGAGGCTCTGGACGCACATCCTTCAGGCAATGGGTTGGGAGGTGCAGACAGTTTCGGAACCGAGGTGACGGCAAAGCTACTTGAAGGAGGTCCGTTCCTTCTCAAATAGCCAGGGCCCGAGCCGCATTTGAAGTAACAGCCCTGGCTGATCGGCTCTTATGCGCAGCTTCCTGAGAGTCTCTGCCAGGTGAGGCTGACAAAGCGCCATCGCAGCTTTTCATTTCGCTAGCCTGCTTCTCCACAGAAGAGATCTTCCACTCCTTTGCCCAGCAACGGCACATCATTTGCATCGTAGCATGCACGCATGCAGCATCATGCAGTCCACTTGGCCTGCACGACGTTGTCTACCTGAGTGCCGGGAAAATTTGCAAACTGGGCTGCTTTTGTTGGATGTGGCTTCTGGAGCTCAGCCTTGTCGCTGATCAGGGCCTTCTTCCACCGCTTCGCTGCCTTCGGACACAAACAGCTCCGACGTGATCCGACACGTGTGGCAGCGTGGCCCCAGCCTGGCTCTGAGCCTTCTTCTGCCTTATACTCAGGTATCCGAATGCGCTATCTTCAGCTCTCACAGATGTCAATTTGAGGCGCGTAAGCTGATTCAGCTGTTCACACCAGGACAGCAGTTGTGGCATTTTCCCCCTCATTTGCGACAAGTTGCGGTTCTGGCTCAGCGATATCCGTCTGCTGCTGCATCTGCGGGAGGGGTGGAATGCTGAAACAGAGTCGGGCAGAACCGCTGGTGCAGTTTGCGTGGGCTTCGGCCAGCTTTTTTTAGCATCCCAGAAGTCCGCGGCTTCCGGGCCAAGGCCGCTGGAAGACCAGCACCGTTGTCTTCAGCCACGGCCTGCAAGGCCGGCAACGCTTCATGGAATGATGGCAATCTGCCGCTCACCTTTTCTAAGGCTCTGGCAACGTTGCTGCAGCTCGTAGCTCTGCGCTCTTCTCAGGGAGGCCTGGGCAAACTATGAGGATTTCTTGAGGATGCCGTTAGCTTGTCTCATGAAACGAGAAAGTGAAAGCTGGATGCACTTGGGAAAGGAAATGAAATCAATGCTGCGCAGTTTGTTGATCGCGGAAAGTTCCAGCACCAGGGCCGTGAGGCCCCGAAGCTCTTCATTATCAGAATCGAGGTTCGTTAACATAGACGTCCCAAGTTCCGGGACCGCAGTGCTCTGCGCATGATCGGGCTGTGACGCTTGAGGTAAGTCAGTTGCCCAAAACCTGCTATGTAAAGATGTGTAAAGACTCAGCCGGCATCGGCCTCTGCGGCATCTGCTACTGACAGCCCGGAGCCAAGCTGAATGCTGAAACTGCGTTGCTGTACAGGCAGACCAAGGCAGGCAGAAAACTCTGCAAAGCTGGCGTTCCGTACGCTGGCTTCCTTCAGCTCTTGCTGCTCGAGCTCAGTCCCCGAGGCCACGAGGACGCAACATCCAAGCTTGAATACATTGACCAGAACCAATGACATCATCAGCGTGAAGCACAAGGCTCCACCAATGGCAGTCACCACTTGCAGCGACTGCTCAACCACCGTCTGTAAACCCAGACGCCAGAGCCCGAAGCCCTGCAATTGGTAAAGCAGCTCCTGCCAACTGTACCACCAAGCGTAACAAACAAGCCAAGAGCCGAGGGTCAGGAGCCTGTTCGAAAAAATCCGCTCTGGATGCCATGTTGACCGTTCAGCCAGACATATCACAATGCCAGTCATCAAGCCGGCGTACAGAAATGCAATCGCCAGGCCAAAGCCAGTGCTCCCTGTGCGGTCAGCAACGACTTGCGTGCCAAAGTAGAAGCCAGCATCAGTCACTGCGTAGCCTGTAATCCAGAACAGCGGGCAGTACAGGTGAGGCACTTCCGGTCAAAGGCATCATGGATGTTTTCGTTAAATCAACTACCAAGGAGCCGGTGATGACGATCACCATCATCTTCATGGCAATAAGTGCCCTCCGACGGTGAGAGCCATACCGCTCTGCTGGCTCCGGCAGGCAGCACAGCAGCAGAAGGCCTGAGGCCGAACGCTTGGAATCTGGAACGTGAGCAATGTCATGAAGACTCGCAGCAAGCTCAAGACTCAAGATGTGCGATGCAAACCCCAAGTACGCGGCCAGCGAGCAGAGTCACAGCCTGCGTCATGGTAAGAGTATTGCACAGCATTGCACAGTGTCTCAGATGGCAGCATTTGGCAAATAATTAAGCCTAGCAGCAGCCTTTACCAAAATCAATCTGTATCCTGGGCCGTCAGTCTCCAAATCCTCAGGTCGACCATTCATCTCATCCTGCAGCGTTTTGAACCTGTGCAAGGGCCCATCTCTCTGATCCAGGCGACGCCAGACAAGCTCCTGCGAGTCTTGAAGCAAAGCTTGGAAGTGAGGTCCTCCCGGTCCTCCCGGTTGCGGCCGCGGACCGTGCGAGCTCCGCTGTAACTTCTTCAGGAAGCGGTTCCATACCGAATTCCAGAAATAGCCGAGAGTGGACCAAAGCGAGTTTAGCAGTATGACCCTGACCGCTCCGCCGTAGGAATTTTCTGGGGTCTGAGGATCCGGCATCTCCTGAAGTTGCTTTTCCAGGAGCGTTTGCCCGACAACGAAGAGGATAGTGATGCCGGCCGCTAGAGTTATGCCAGTGGGTCCCGGGGAGGTGAAGTCCGACACATAAGGGAACAGAAGTGCCACCAGACCGGACCAGCTGGTGCCAACAACTGTCCCTGTCATGCTCATCAGAAGTAGCCGACTCATTCGGAAAGGCCGTGCCCAGAAGCATCCGTCCTGGAGTTTGTGGCGGACCAGTGGCATGAGGGCAGTAACCGTCAAGGTGTAAATGCCCCATCCCAGGATGGATTCGGAGTACTGAGGCAGCGCAAGCCTCAGCTATGTCGCCTGCTGACCCAAAAGCCAACTACCCAACTCTTCTTTGGACTGAACGCAAGAAAAATGAGCGCAGGAAAAGTGACTTGAAGACGTAGCACCTCAGGCATCGCAACTTTCTGACTGATGCTTGCAGGGCCTCCGGCCGAGGCAGAGAAGCGGCAATGGGCAAAGAAGCACAGGCAATCACACACCAGTTTGACAGTGAAGATGGAAGCAAAGGGCCGAGGGCAGCAAGGAAAAGCATTTAAATTGCAACGTAGATTGCATGCATGACGTCTCGCTGCAACCCAGGCGCCAGTTTACAGCAACAACAATGGCCAGCACCCAAGTGAATACCTCTGTGCAATGTGGCCAAGAGAAAGATTTGCAACTGACTGAGGCAATCTGCAGGTTTTCTATCAAGAAGATGCAGCCGAGCGGCAAAGTGCAACTTCAGAATTGCTGAAGCATTTTTATCCGCAACCATTGCAACGCATGCAACTCGATTGATATCTGTCCTAATCCTAGGCGTAGCTCTTGCGTTTCGGTGATCTCAAGACGTGAAAATTCAGCCGCATGTGATTTGGCTGTGGCTTTGCACTTTGCTTAATGGGCTTGACTCCTGCGACTCCCGTGCGCATTGGTTCAGCTGAGCCGAAGCGAACATGCAAGACGCCCGTGCACGGCCGTCGTTTATGGGTGGCACAAGTAGACTTCCTGAGTCCACAACTTTCGAAACCACGCTGTTTCATCAAAGCTTCAACCTCGCACGGCAGACCGATGATGTCAAACAAATACTTCTGCATTAGGTCATCGTTGCCTCTTCGGACGTGCGGAGGTTGACGTGGCCTTCTCCAGCCTACAAGGTGGAAACCGGATGCCGCGAGCACTAGCATCATGGAATCATGTAGGCAATCCCACAGAAAATGCCAAGCATGTCGTACTAGTAACATGTACTAACCCACTTTTTTAGAGCCCTTTCCCATGATCACTCTATGCTCGCATTATCGGGGAACAGCTACAACGTAAGCAGCACAAAATCTTGGTGGATAAGGAAACCATACATGTAATTCGTGGTTCAACCTGATTCAGGCTGCTCATGGAGGTGCTTGTGAGTCAACTGGCAGCGGTACGTGAAATCTGCACAGACATCATCAGACTTCATATTCGCGAGATTTATGGGTCGTCTTTTAAGCACTAGGTCCTCAATGCTCCGACCCTCTCAAAGCGAATGACAGGGATAGTCCCGTGTGGTTGATTCATAGGCTGCCAGCGAGGATTAGGGCGAACTGCAATTACACGGCATTTGCTGTTCTATCCACTTCAGCGGCTTCCAAGCCAGTACCTTGCATCGCGGAAGGATTTCGGATCTTCACTTCATGCTTTTTCATTTACTCCACGGACAGCACCCGCAAACCATATCATTCATTTCTGGCATTTGACGCGCTGCGATGGCTTTTGCATCACTCCAGCGCTTTGCAGGATGATGTGGCGAAATAGTCGCTTGATCTGTTCTGATGATGCATACTCAGGAGCTCTGGACCCGAAGCTTTTCTGGCAGGTTCTGTTGATATCGGTGATAGACTTGATCTGGCGCGGTTCACAAAATTTGTATTTCTTTCTAGTAGTCTAGTATACGTACAGTCACGATATGATCACTGCAACTGCCATGACCGAGGGGAGGTGGCAGCACTGGGAGACAGCCCTGTCCAGTCTGCTTCGAACGCTGGGCAGGGTGGGAGCAAGGGTCGAGCTGGCTGCGTCTGGTGAGCTGAAATTTGGATCGGCTTGGCTTGGCTTCATGTTTGCGAAGAGGCCGACATTAACAAGAGATTGCTTCAGAACTCAATGCATACTTTACCAGTACCAGCCAATTCCGAGATTAGCAGAAAGCACACCTCAGGGGCCGAGGACAGCAGCATTGCGCATGCTACAGTCATGGCTATGTCGGGTTCTCCAGCTCCAGCCTGGTTGCCCCAGGACAGCACCATCCCAGAGCAGGTATGCCTCTGCATCTTCAATTTAGGTGAAAGTCGTGTGGATGAGCAGAAAAAAGGCCTCTCCAAATTATCCAGGAAGGAGGTCTCGAATTGTCGGGGAATGTGCTCCGCGACTTCTAGGGACAGCACCTGTCTTACGGCTAGGGATCAAGACTATGCAAGGGCAGAGAAGCTTTGGGCCAGACCCAATCCCATCTGGTCCCCAAATCCAGATCCTTGCTGAGATCAGCCTTATTGCGATTCACTGTCTTTGGAGCTTGAAGGCGTTTGAATGTGGCCATTGAAGTAGGAGCCGTGCCTGAAGACATCGGCCGTCAGTAATTTCCCAGGTCGCTGGGTTTCCTTGCGGAGAGTGGGACATTGAGTTAAACCCAACTTTGACCACGCAACAGGTCGCGTCTCCATCGAAACCGCCGGATCTGAAGCCAACCCTTCGAAGGTCACGAACCTAAGCTGCAGGCAAAACCAGGCTGACATGTGCAAACACTGTGGTGGGCAATTCAGAGCATACTGGTTCAGGCCGCTGGCGTACAGCCCGAGTCCACATCCGAAGTCAGCAACAGAGGTCACCTGGCTCCAATGGGAGAGTATTTGCTCAAAGCAATGGAAGCCCGCCACCTCCCTCGATTTGAAGAAGGTGACCAATGCATCGGCAAATGGCCTTAGTCGGGGAAGTGAAGGCCATCAGGCCGTCAAGAGCCTAAAAATTTCCAGGTTCCGCACCTGTCATGCATGTGGTATCCAGCGGCTTCTGTGCCCACCCACCTAAGAGACACCAAAGTCACCAGACTGCCGTTAATTGTTCTCCACAAATAGGCTGGGCGCTAGACGCTCCGCTTGGCGCAATCGAGAGGTCGTGAGACGCCTCAGTACACAACTAGCCTGAGATGCACTGAGCTGGCTCTGCACTTCTTGGGACAGCTTCAGAAAAAGCGTGTCTGGAAGCGCGCCATAGCAAGCTCCTGCTCGGCTTCCTGTCTTCTCCCGAGACCTGAAGATTGGATTCTTGCAATGCCGGCAACAGCGGCTGACACAGCATCGAACAACGAGCCTATATCAGGTTGTCTCTAAAAACTCAGGTTTGGGGATCCGGCGCCCCAAGACCACTGCCAGCAATGCTCGTGCTGTTGGCACTGACCTGATATGCATCAACACCTCTGACACGGGAATGTTGAAGTTAGCACAAGAGAAATTACTGTGCCTTGCTGCAACTCCTGCCATCCTACATCTCCCAAACCGTTGCGCCAGGCTGCGTGGAGCGCTGCTCTGGCGACAGGATCGTTTGGCGAAGATCGCCTGCATTTGCTAATAGGTGCCAGTCGAAACCAGTATGGCATCACATGCTGTGTGAATGCCAGACCTTCGAACGATTCCAGGCTGGCACCGTCTGCTAGCACTGCATCAACTTTCCGCTCGAGCGCCACCTTGCAGGTTGAGATTCACATACCGGGCACCCAGCTCACTATCGGTCCAGGTTCGGGACCAGGAAGCTGCCGGTGAAGCTATCATGACCGCCTTCTTTGAGAAGCAGCGCTGACATCATGTTCAGGCAGGATGAAGTCATCTCAGCCGGTAAGCGGCATCACTCTAGCTCTAGCAAACCAGCCTGGCCTGCATCAGGGTCCCCAGTCTGCGCCTCACTCAGTCAGTCAGGCCGGGCGCTGTCATCAACGCATCCACAGGGGACAAGGGACAGGGTGCCTCAAGTGGATCTGGTCGAGTACAGCAGGGATCATATTGGAACACGCTGTCCTCAAAACAGATCTATCTTAGAAATGCTCGGTTGATCTGTGCCTGGACGTCTCCCCTTATTGCTGCACCGCTTCTGTATGTAGGACCGGGGGCGTAGCCCAGCAGGCCGGGTTGCCTCCATCGCCATGCGTCGCATCACAGCAGAACCTGCCAGTTCAACTTGTTAGTTGCGCAGCAGACTCCTTGATCATGTTGACGGAATGCAAATCTACTATCGTCTGATGCATCCACATGCAGCAGACACTCACGTGGTCACGCTCGCATGCGCTCCAAATGACATGCTGCATCGGCAAATCACCCACAAAAGCCCTTACCATGCGGCACAGACACGGATGCTCGTATGCTGTCGCAGAGGATGCATGACCGGTAATCTGAGCTTCAGGCTCGCGAGAGAAACCACCGACCCAACACCTGAACAGCAAGGGCTCAGCAGGGGAGCATCGGCTTCGTCAGCTTCTGGGCCCGCTACATACTGAGGCAACTGAGGCATTGGCGTTGCAGGAGCAGCGGCCACCGACACTGCCAAGGCAGAGATAGCATTCAGCATCTGCACATTCTCCGCTCCATGGCTAGGTGATGCTAGCACTTGGCGCAGATTGCATTGTGCTGCGACTGTCGATTACTTTCCTTTTCGCAGGCTGTTCAGCAAGCTGGCCCACAACAGTTAACACTTCATGAATAAAAGCCTCTAGACTCTAGACTGAAAGAACACCTTTTGGGCAAGGTTGTGGTCAATGACTACTTTCAAGGCAAAGTCGTTGTTGTGCCTCCAGCTTAAAAAATGCAGCCCTGCTCCTACTCTACTGCCTACGCCTTCGTCTTCCTACTCCTCTAACTCCAACTTTTGATCTTACGTTGGGTCTTGCTCGTCCTGCTCGCGGTACAAGTTGCACTGAACATCTTTAATTTTCCAGTCAGGATTATCGTTACATATTCTACTATGCAGAGCCAGAATTATGGCTAAGGACAACAAAGAATCCAATTGTGTCCTATCATTCGAGCCCAGCAAGGAAAGCAGAGTGCCACTGCTCCAGCCCATTAGGAGCAATGTCGAGATCTGCTTTCTTAGTGCACTTTCCAGCAGGCTGAGCGTGGGAAGATGTGGGAAGGGTCGCTTCCACGAGAAAATGCCTGTCAGAGCTGTTAAGCCCTGGCTGGAGTCATTAACGGGCAACACAGAGTTGGAAAATTGTTCCGGCTGCAGCCTACTTTGCAGGCCAGCCTTAATTAAGTCCATGCATGCGAGGCCGCTGTTGACAGATCAACGAATTGCAGAGGCTCCTTCACAGCTGTTCGACTGGCTCAGCCATCGCTCTGCCTAGGAAAACTCCGAAGCTGTGAGTGGCTGCATATCCGCGTGACTGCAAGGACTTCACGGCTGCAGAAGGAATGATTGCTTCGGAGGTCTCATGAACATCACACTGAGTCCAGCTCCCATGGGGTCCAAGCTTCAGCAATTGAGGCATTTTCCTGGCAGCGCTACTTCCTCAATAAGCAGATTCATCAATCAAGCGATGTCTGGGCAGGACGCCCGGTAACAGAGTGTCGAAGTCTTCTGTGCCTGCAATACCAAGCAGAGTCCACGAAGCAGCATGGCCTCAGCTCACAGGAAATCGAGTCCAAACTGCGGTGCAACACAAGTACATACAAATACAGTGTAGTATGTACAGGCTTTCGCCAAGTATGAGATAGGGAGTAGGCTGGTCGGGCGGTAACGTTTTCCACATCTGTCTACATGCTTATGCTTTTGTCTGATTGGACGCCGGCAGGCAATTAACATCCTCTGCCTTCAGAAACACAAGGGGCACTGCTATCGCAAGAGTCTTTCAGAGAGGTGCTTTACAATCTAATCCAGTTATACTGAGATTGCTGCGAGACTGCGCTTGTGAATTTGACTCCATCAACAAAGCCTCAATGACACTAATCTGACCGAACCTTAGCTCTGAAGGTCATGCGCATGCGAACGTTGCAACACATCGCTACATGGTATCTCGATGCGCGTCCGGCACTGCCTGTAACAAGCCTGTCTTACTTCGCTGCGGAAGCGCTCTTCCGGCACAAGACGATGAAGTCTTTCATGAGAGCTCCCGAGGCAGATCAAGTCGACTCGATCAGAGTCTGCTCCCAAGCAGAAGCCGCAGTGTCTTTCCAAAGTGTCCTCTTGCAGCTTGTGCGAGGCCTTCAGAGTTGCCTGCAGGTTTAATTACTTTTTTTCACATTGCAATGGCGAGGCCACGAGGGTCCTTCCTGGGACCTTTTTCCTTTTTCATCCTCAGCGACTGTTGCTGACTCTACCTGCTGTCAGCTCGCAGGACTGCGCGTGCAGGAACCTGGTCTGGTCACAAAACCGTCCCCGAAACTGAACAATTCTCGATACTCCTCCTTCATGCAGCCACGCTCCTCCCATTTGCTGGTACGCATCAGCTCCTTGTCTTTTGCGACTGAATCTCCCTCCATTCGGGGCATGGGCTGTTTGCTCACGCTGTCACCACAAATAAGACGTTGTTTGCGGTGCCCGGTCGCTGCAGTGCCTGCCGCTGCGTTGCACTGCTGCACACGCGCTGCCCTTCGACTTTGTCGCTCATCTTCCCTCATGCGTTTGCTACCATTTGCAGCTCCTGCACCATCCCAAGTCAATGCCCCGCGTAGCCGAGGATGGCATCAAAACAACCTTGGCACTCTTGGTGCCCGACGGTCCGGTAAGCCATGACGATGTGAATGGGAAACTGGCACAAGCATGACTCTGCAAAGTCTCAATCATGGAATCCCTCCCTAAAAGGTTTGCACTAAATCAGTCAACTCGAGGCTGCAATGCTTCAGGCCCCTTGCCTCAACAATCTTATCCCTCATCAGGACCTCCTGTCGGGCCCAACAGTGTGGGCTTGCTGTTAAACTATCTGGATAGTAAAATTGGCATCTGCTCCTTGATATCACCTCGGAGCCATTCCGCTTGCAGGCGAGAAAACATCAGGCGGGGCCTTGGTGCCAAAAAAAAGCCAGCGCTTGTGATGTCTGTATCTCATTGTATCTTGGCTGATACGACACTTATTTTTGATGGCCAAGTGCAAATTCTTTTGGTTCCCGGCAGCAGTGCCAAGAACTCTTTGTCGCCATTCTGGCTTTTGACCTCACACAGCGTCGGCTGGGGTTCGCGTTGCTCTGAGATGGTTTGAGAGGCTCGAACACCTGTGTCTTCGAACGCGGCAGCAACCTCTCGATCTGCCTGGCCGCTTAGCCGGCTTAGCCATCAGGCATGATGCCACATGATGGGACATGATTCGAGGCGTCTATACCCGGCGGCCTCTGGGGAACTGGGCTTCGTCACCGCTTGCAACAGGCGTGCAAGCCCAGCCTTCCATACCGCAACAGCAGCTTTTGCTTGCGAAGCCACGAAAGAGCTCCAGCAGCGCACTCTGCCTTCTCGTCAGAGGTCAAGCGGCGGCATTGTCCGAAATCAATGAGGCCGATACGCCCATCCGGCCTGAGCTTTATCTGCCTTTTGCCAGAGTTCTGCTTCCTCAAAGGCCACTGCATCATCAAAATGTTGCCAGGATGAGGGTCGGCCTTAAGTAGGCAGTCATGAAGATGCCGATGATACTTCAACCAAAGCATCTAGTGATCCAAGTGCCCGAACATTGAAGACAGGGCAGAAAAACAGCTGATAGCCTCACAAAATCTGAGCTCAAACAGGTCTAACCAAGTCGTACCGTCTTAGAAGCGCACCGTGCACATCCAAGACCTCAGCAAAGTTCGGCTTGCAGTTGGTGGTGGCAGGCAGAACTGTGCAGCTGGAAGGTGGCTGGGAGGCAGACTAGCTGAAGCGCAGAATGAAGCTCAGATGGCCGTCCAGCTAAGTGGCCAGACCTCGCTCAAAGGATAAGCCCATGGCGCCCATGGCAAAGACTGCCCTTCCGAACTGCCTGGCATCTGCTATCTTGCGCGCAAGCCTGAGGACGTTCCCACTCTGCAGCAGCTGCAGCAACTTGAGCTTTGCCGAGAATGCTGCCAGAAGAAGACGTCAGAGCCCAGGAATTTGACCTGACGAGCAACCTTTAGAGTCATTTTTCTGATGGACTCATTCACCCATGAAAAGCTTCTGGCTGCCCATCTGCCAACTCTCCACAGGCGTGACGGCTCCTTAGCGGCGACCACCACAATACGGCTGCGCACGGCGGCGTAGGAGGCTTCTCAAAGAAACATGACTGGAATGCAGTCTGGGCGCAGGCCCGGCGTCTGAAACCGCTTTCTCCTCCAGGCCTTGATCATGCTCCACAGCAGAATCGCTTTCTGGCATGGGCTTTATGCATACACAATACACACATCTACCAGGTCTAGTGAAAAGGATTGTGCTCAGCCTAGCCAGGGGACGACAGAACAGTCTATCTGAGTGGTGGCATTTTTTACACGTTCATGCATTTTCCTTATTACTAGGAGAGTACGGATCTGACAGCAACTGACCCTTGAGCATGGAGCACGTCTCCTTTTTGACTTTTGACTGCTCGCGGACTGGCCCCATGCGTGCGTTGAAAGCTTCAACCTTGGCACAACAGCGATGCAAACCCATGGGAGATGGCTCAAAGCAGGCCTGCTGGACTCTTCATCCACTCAAAGCAGATGAGCTGCATCACAATGCTGCCGCCTCATACCACGAGCCTGCCAAGCCAAAGATCTTGCACAAGTGATCAGTGCTGGACAGCTCCAGAGCTTGAACAAAGGCTTGCCTGTATGTCACATACCGGCCAGCTGTCTCCGAAGGCCTCGCAAGCCAGGGTTTGATCAAATGCTACCTTCTGCAACGACAAACATTGAACCGCCTGATGATCTTCATCACCTTGCTGGCAAGCAAATTGAATAGCAAAGCGCGTGTCTCTCAGCCCCAACCTGCTCTCGTTGCATCCCGAAGTACCTTGACAGGGCTGACCATCGCTAGATACATCCAAGACGTCCGCAGGATACCTGATGTGCATGATCATGATGCGTGGTTTGCTGGCCTTGCTACGGGGTCCGTCACCTGGATGCGAGGAAGTTGCGAAGGCTTCATCTTGTACCTGGCCAACTCAACATTGTGGCAAGTGAGCCGCGCTTGGCACCTTGGCGCCTGTTCAGGAGCTGAATCTTCTCCTCTTCAGAAAGGGGAACATGCTGGGGAACCTGATGATGCCGCACTGTTGGAACAGTCTGCAGCGCATCTGGTATAGACTGCTTTTCAAGAACAAATGTCACAAGAACCAGCCGAAGATCCCCCACTGGCTACCATGTGCTTGGAGCCAAGCAAGCTCATGCTGGGTGATATTCACAATGAGTTCGTTCTCGGAGAACACTTCAATCCTGCCAACAACTAGCCATGAAAACAGGAGCACAGCAACGACCACCTTCTGCAAAGAGCTGCGGCTCACGAAAAGTGTTAGGGATTGCCGGGGCAATTGTCCAATTACAACTCAGCCGCGCAGACAACATAGTAAAAGGAGAAGCCAATCTTCCGGGTGCGGCACCTTCAAAAGAGGAAAGGCCTGGAAACCTAACGTCAACCTCAAATGCTTTAGCTGTCCCATGCTCAACACGCTACACCTCGCCAGACCTCGCCTTGGAGCCGTCAGTAAAAGCATAGTTCATGAGCGTCTAGGCTTGACTAAACCTGTTGCAGCAAGGTATCCACCTGGCATAGGTGTCTTGAAGTCTAAAGTCGGCCATTGTTTTGGGTCAGGTGGAGCCATTCGGCTAAGCTACAAGCGTGCGGCTTCTCTTTGTCTCTGACTCGAGACTTACAATCCAAGGCTTTTGAAGGGCACGGATCTGTAGTGACGGTCTGCCTGGAAGCACTAAGTCAAGCCACAATAATGTAAACTCGCTCACCCTCGGCAGATGTTTGTATAGTCACGTCACCACAGCTGACAGGCTCAAGGTCCGGCAGTCGCTTCCAAGGAACCTCCCGGTCCTCATCTTGACGCTGGCCTCCTGGATGGCTGTACGCGCAAGCGGCGTCAGCGGCTGCCTCAACCAGGGTTGCAGGCTCCCACTTCTGAGACGGGCGCCTCCATCAAACGTGCCAGCTTGGCTTCACCACAAGAATCGCTTCTCTAATCTTTCTCTCATCCATCTTTTCCGCGAGAATCCTGCAAGCTGAGATCGCCAAGATTCTTTCGCTTTAAACTCACTCCTGCTGGGCTTTTCGAATTACTTCTTACGGTCGAACCTAGCTTGACAAAACAAAACAGTTAGAGTCCGTGCAGGTGATTTAGGGAAAAAGCAGTTTGAACACCAGAGGGAATTTGCAGCCGGGGCAGGGACGAAGAGGCATCCCTTCCACACTACATGGACCAGCTCTCTGAGATAGGAGTAGCAGAAATGGCGGTACAGCACAAAAATCGTGATCCAAAGCTGTCATACCTATGCATGCCCATTCAACAGTTTCATATCAAAAGGCAATACTGAATACTGCAATCGCATCGTTGCACCGCTTGGGCATGGTTAATTACTTGTAAGCGGACAATCAAGATGATGCCGTGACGTTTCTCAGCCATGTCTCAGTGGTTTGGAAAACTTGTCACCACGTATGCCTAATCCTACTCATGGCTGGACCATTCCCACGGAGAAAACTGGAACCAAAGACGGCTCGGGAGCCCCAGCAATCAAAAGCTCCGACTGGTGGTGCGGAGGGTGATTAAAGCTCGCCAGTCTTTTGGACATCCCTGTGAAAAGCCACTCAATCAATGTCCCAGAAAGCTGCACTGGTTGCTGTGAAAAGGCTACGCATGGGTTGAGTTGCATGAGGTTCTTCCACTCTGCCAGCCCTGGCCTGTGAAAATGCATGGACACTAACGGAGATCATGAGGAGGGGTAGAATATCACACAAAGCTTCAACTAGTCCTTATGGATACAACAGGCGCGCTTGTCATAAGAGCTTGCTGCGCAATAAACTGCATGCAGAACATGGTAGGGATGTGGTTGATCTTCCACCGGAAGCTACGCCAGGAAGTCGCAGAAAGCTGTTCAACCATCGGGCTACGGGTCCTGATTGGCTTGACGCCAACACGTTTGTTCTCATCCTGACGTGCGCTTTGGGCGGTCTGATTGATGCGTGGCATGCTCTACTTGTGCACGTTTACTAGGAGCCCTGACAGGGAAGAAAACGATCAGCTGCCGGTCGGTGTGGCTGGTGTGGTTGACCAAGATGAGGAATCTGTGACAGGTCATGCACGGTCCCGCTCATGCTCGCCATCTTGGCTATGACTTGCCTCTCGCGGCCAGCACCTGCATCCTGAGCCTCCTGTGCAACAACTGTGTGCATCATCGCAAGTTCATGTTGCTTGGAGGAAGCCCTGCTCCTTCCACATCTTTTCGAAATCGGCCTTTTGCTCTTCCAGGTTCCTTGCTGGTGCAACAGGGAACCATCGACTGCCTAGCCCCAATTTCCTTGCCAGGGCGAATGCTTTTCAGAGACGAAGTAGCCCCGATCGTGCAGCCTTTGCAAAAGTGTATCCCTTACAGCGCGGCATGGCAGTGCCTGCTGGGAACCGCACATTTGGAAGACCTCAGCGACCAACGCGGCTCTGCGCATGTGAAGGAGTTAAGAGAAGTCATGGAGCATCGTACGTTTTCAAAAAAGTGTTGTTGATTCTTGTTGCATTGAACAACTCGCCCACAACTCTCCCTACGAATATGTCGAGCGACAGTCTTGCGCACCCGCCATAGCTTGGTCACCTCGTCGATAAATGAAGTTGCCATGGCAAAATGTGGCCACGGTCGCTGCCCGGGTTGCTAGACCTGTTAGGGTTGAGCTCTTGATGATGATTTTGCAGTGGCAGGTTGCAGCCACCGAATAGAATTTGCGAGAGCTTTGCGGAAGTCAGGTGAAGGTCCTTTATGCTAAGCTTTAGCCTCTGCTTGAAGCATCACCTAGCGGCTCCTGAAAAGCTGCGGAGCATGCTGCCATGATCTATGTTGTGTTCTCTCCTCCTGCTCCTCCTCCTCCTCCTCCTCCTCCTACGCGCATCCCAGAGGGAAGTCCTGTGACCCCTTCCCTGTCAAAATATTTCACAGGAGCGATACAGCCAGAGCTAGCTGTTGACTGCATTCCTCCCCAATCTTCTTCTGAACCTAGCCAAACCCCCACCCCCATCTAAGCAGCCTTAGTTAAATGTTCAGCTGCACTCATGGAGAAGTTGCTCCCCACAGAGGGCAGAGCACTTACATTCAGAACGTCATACGCAGGAAGGAAGCGTACAAATCAACAAGCAACCTGCAACATCAAGTTCCAATATGTTCCAATCTAACTCGCATTCGACACTGCTGCATCATGTACATAACCCAATAGCCCAGCTGATCAAGTTGCAGGGCTCGGCCCCTCTCTTGTTCTCCCTCATCAGCCCCTGGCTCAGCTCCCAATCCTCTCTGAGGTGGTTGCAATGCCATGACATGCTCTTTTTCTTCTCCCAGCTCAAGCGAGACACCCGGAGCCGCCCCGAGCCGCAAGTTCATCGTTGTCTGAGGTTGTTAGTTCGTCGGAACGAAGTGCCACACTTGTCCGGCATGACGTGCGCTCTCTCTCCCTCCCCCCTTTCTTTCTCTCGCAGTCATGTTTCCTGGGTTTGCCGCTGAAGTTCTGGACAATGCCGTTCCTCTGCTGGGAAGCCAACCATTCACCTACATGCAAGGTGAATGGCGCGCTTTGCAAAACGCCGAGTGAAGAATAACGCTTCGCCTACTCCTTGCTGTCCGACATCGACCCCCAGAGCCTGGAGATGACAAGCTGAAACTGAATGAATTGAATTACACTCCCAGAACACATGCCGTGGTCGCCTTCAAGCGCTCTCGCAAGGCTGTTTCCAGCTTCGGTCCTTCCAGATACCCCATGCCTGCGGACGGCAGCGCAGGCGCGAGAGGCGCGAGCAACAGGAGACACCATGAACAAACAAACAGGCGTGGGCAGGCAGTGGAGGCCTATGACATTGCCATAAGTGAGCTCTGGGATGGGTTCTGGCCTGTCGTTCACCCGGTACTGGCATCAGTGTTGGCAAGGTCTGCCCGAGGGCTACACACTGCAATTTTGCCCTGAAACTCAGGCGCCACCTGCCGGCGGAAAGGCTCTTTCTCTACAAATGCCAAAGCCAGTGTCAAGCTATTCTGCGCAGTGCTGCTCAATTCAATTATGCACTTGAAGCCAAATCAAACGCCTGGAATGCGGCGTACACCTCTTGCAAGTGGTTTGCCTGCCAAACTCCAACGCAGCCCGATGGACAGGTCTGCGCCAGAGTGCAGACCTCCGAGGCATAGTCGAGTTCCACCGAGAACTGCTCTTTCACCTGCGTATCACCGAATTCTGTGCCTGGTGACCCGGTACACTTTGGTCAAGTCCTACCTGACGAAGGATTGCCAAGGCGTCCGTGTTCACCTCTGGTTAAGGCTACTAGGCTGCTCAGCAAAATGCGGCAAACAGAATGTTCACAATCTGTTGTATCTTTTACTCTTGATTCCAGAGCATCGCATGAGCTTCAAACTCATGGGTGCTCTACAAGTGAACGTGTTCCATCCATATCGCTGTGATACAGAGTGCTTTGCACTAACCTGAGTACTTGGCAAGTCGAAGTAGCAGCTCCAGACCTTGGACTCTCGGCCAATGTGTAGAATGAGTGCTGCGTTGCCATACAGTGGTAGTGACTCATTGCTTCAAAGATGCACCGAAAATCCGCACGAAGCATGGCCCCTGCATCCGGATACCTCATGTCCGCCACATTGGATTATGTCGCACGCACTTCCGTTTCCTTCCAAGCAGATCACCTATTTCACTTGAATCAAGGCATCAAGATTCTCCCAATTGCGAAATTGCAACTGGCACACTGGACTTTGACGACAGCGGGCCTTGCCAAGCAAAAGCTTCGGGTTCCGTATGTAACGTGCCTGATTTCTGGCCTGCCCTGCCAGGTCACGCGGTGGGCCTGCAAGTCATCGGGGCAAAATGATACATTGCATGTTGCCCTTTCTCGAACCCGGCCTGGCCGATGCTAGCTGCGCCGAGCGGCTCGCGGTCGATGCTCTCGAACACCTCCACCAGGATTGCACAAGCTGGCCGAGGCTGTCCAAGACTGCTTCACTGTGACTCGCTTGATATGCAGAAATCCTTTTGGCTGGTCTCGGGAACTGCCATCGACATAGGATGACGTGGCTCGCTCGTCGGCAGGAAGTTACAGACGAGCTCTTGACTGCCCTGGCATGGACATGTCCATCGTCAATTCAGCCGAGACGTGCTGCCGTTCATCATCAAACGTGCAGCAAAAAACGCTGGGCCTGTGATAATTGGTGATACCGTCATCAGCATGCCAAAACAAATCGATGAGACCGAGTCTGTGGTTACAGGCAACTGCGGATCCGTTTCTTGCAGATGCTTTTGGCAAGCTGACAACTTTCAAAGCCTAGAGGCATGACGTATCCACAAGATGAATCTGGAGCGACCTAAGACACCAGCTTTGGCACTGCCGCAATACATCCGGGCATAGGTGCGACGAAGACTTTGACCAAATGAAATTGAACTCAGTTGCAAGGCTTTCCCAAAGCGGTAAAACTACAATTCATTTTAATTCTGTGCTGACTGCTTGCAGTGTTGCCTCAACCTCCTGTTGAGAGAAATGAGTCCCTTGAGGCTACAGAAGCGGACTGCTTGAGCTCGGATGCACTTTGCTTAACAGAAGCCAAGGCAGGTCTAACGAACCTAGTTCTGGGTTGGCCCCTAAAACCTTCTGAAAAATATTAATAGCTAGGGTCCCCTATTAAAGCAATTAGAGAAAATATTACATATCCCAGGGGCCTACCCAGAGTTGCGTAATGAACTGCTGATGTTGGAAGCTTGCATGGCAACGCAAGCGGAAATCGCTTCCCCCTAATATTAAACCCCCCCTAATGATAAATACGGGTTCGCCAGAATTCCAAATTCTGAAATCTGCCCCCAAGACTACTTTTAAAAGGTCCAAGACTAAACTTAATTGCGGCTCAGATCTTCTGAATTAGGGGGGGTCCCCAGCACGATTTTTAGGGATTAGGGATCTCCTTGATTTCCTAGATTTTGATTGTGTTTCAATGCGTTCTATAAAGGCATAAATTTGTATACTAACAATCCAAGGCCCTAACTTGGAACAGTCCCTCATTGGCCCCAAATTTGGAATAATCCCTAATGAAGCCCTACTTTGAAATAGTCCCTAAGGCCCTGATTTGAAATAGTACCTAACAAGGCCCCGATTTGAAACTGTCCCTAAAGGCCCGAAATCCCTAATTTGAAACAGTCCCTTACAAGGCCCTAACTTGAAATAGTCCCTGATAAAAGCCTAATTTGAAATAGTCCCGAATTTGGCCATAATTTGTCGTCCCTAGTAAGACCCTAATTTGAAATAGTCCCTAATCTAATATTCCGTCATTTCAATTTAATCGAATTATACTCAGATTTCAATAGGACCCCATTATTTACCCGCCCTAATGTTCGGGTCGCGCGATAAATACCACCCGAATATTAAACACGGTAAAAAGGGTTCGGAGTTAGGGGTATAAACCTAAAGGGGGGGGGAAGGGGGGGGCGGCGAGCCCTTTAATATAAGGGGGAAGAGATTAGAGAGCGTGCATCAAGAGGAACCTACCAGCTTGCTTTGAGCACGGCAGTGCCTCCTTCAAAGCAAGAGCATCCAAGGATTTCTACACCAGTCAAGGGTCTTAGCCTCATGAATCATCTCTGCTTTACTGATGCAAGGCTGTATGTTTTGCGATCAACTCCCGAAACACACCCTACATCACCCGGCATGATCCCGCCCTAACTCATGTAGACTTAGAATCCGCCATAGAATCAAGGTTCAACCCAATGTCCTCTCTCGCCTAGAGTTGGACAGAGCATGGAAACATGGGGAGCCTTAGCTAGTCATCATTGTCTGCGTTCTCCTCTTACTTACTCCTCCCAGTACAACCCCCATAATGGAACCTGTATTCCTTCCCCAGCTTCCCCTTAAGCAGCGCGCGCCTAAGGCATCCTTAAACTTGAGGAAATTCGTTGACAGGGTACAATGCAAAAGGTGCATTCTGAGCCGAGCCCGGCAGCAACAAAGAAGATGAGCATGATCCCCAAAAGCTGGGTTTAGAAACCTATTAGCAAATGGAACCCTCCACTGTTCAAGGCCACGGTTCACGGATACAAGTTTTGGCCTGGTTCTGATCACTTGTTGCTCCCTATGTCATACTGTAATCCCCCAAGGCCTAGCCTCCCGTTGCAAACGCAGAGTAGTCATGCTATTTGAGGCCTTGGATGCGAGCGGATGCAAGCGGATGCAAGAAGGTGCGGGGAGTCTATGGTAGCAATTTTGAGGTTTGTGCGAGCTGCAGGATGGTGCAGGTTGCAGGTCGCGCTAGTCACAGCGTCAATGCGCGAAGCAACTTGAAACAAATACCTGCTCACACTAGGGACATCGGCCACCACGTGTAAGTTCAGCAGGCAGATTCGAGCCATCCTCAGTTTTAGAAGCGTGTTATTGGCAAGCCGTCTCGCACCTCACCCACTTGAAGTCCAGTTACTTGGCGTGGCGTGCTTTGTGCCGCCCGGGCTTTGCTGGCAGCCGCACGCTTTTGCGCTCGAGCCTCACTGAGAAGGGGCACTGAAGAACTCTGCCGAAGTACAGACCCCCTATAGCCTGCCGCTTAAAAAGCGTCTGTTTGGCACGGACGTCGTCCTTCGAAGGGCGAGATCTAGCCAACAGGACGGAGGCTGCGAAATTGATGTGTGCATGAACTCAAGACTGCCGCCCGGTCCAACGTGCAAATGTGGCAGAACTCGCACGCGTCACCCTTCTGGCAACCATCTGCCTCGCAGGCAAGGTGCTGCGGCAAAGACATTCGCAGCAAGCTGCGCCTTGGTGCGGTAGTAAGCACACGGGCGGCAAGTGCCAGGGTCATGCGCTGCCACCTCCGGTCCGTTTGCTGCTGAGTGAGATTAAGACAGGTGCGCCGCATGATCCAAAGTGCTCTGTTAATGTCTAAACGGAGCGGTTTGCACGGGAAGCCTGGCTTGATGCAGAGCTGGTTCTCGTCACGTAAGCACCAGGAGCTTCTGGAGCTTCTGTCGAACACCTGACCAGAGACCAGAAGATGCTAGGAGTGCTCTGCATCGAAAGAGACAAATGGCAAAGCTTTGAGGCGACTGCGAAGCTCCTGAATCTTCGTTCTCCTTGACGGCGGCTGGACAGTCCAATCCAACTTAAGCACGTTACAATCTCATGCGATGGACCCTAAGATTTGGGCTGCATCACCATCCATGACAGAGGCGGTGAGGCTTGCCGTGAGGCTCGCCTCTGGCAAAGCGGTGACCTCCAGTGCCAGGAGCAGGGCAGCTTTTGAAGCGCTTAAGCTTGGAGGTGAAGGTCCCACCATGTCCCCACCTTCCCTTCCTTCCCTTCTCCTTTTGCAGCCCCAAAATCCGCCTCCGCGGGTGTCCTGGAGAACAGCTTTGCCACCGAGTGCTTCGTTTAACGCTACATAACGCTACCTTGCTCTTGGACGTCCTCAGATCAGGTGGAGACGATGCAGTTCTCCGACTTCTGGTAGCAGATGACACCAGCCTCAGGCCAAATGGTTCAACGCAAACATAGCTGGTGATGCCCTGAAAGCCCCAGGAAGTCTCCACACCGTCTGACTGGGTCTGGCTGTTCATCCTCCTCTTGAACGTGCACGAAGGTGTTTCTGACCTGCCGGGCTGCAGCGCGCAATGTGTAGGACAGTGTAGGAGGTGTGGACTTGATTCTGAAACTGCTTTCGACTTGCGCTCCTCCAGCGGCTGCACCGGAATCAAGCTTGCTTTCCAATCCAAATGCCAAGCATGATCAGGAACGCCTCGCAAAGTAATCTCCAGCACTATCAGGGCGGAGCATGCCATGTCTGTCTAGCGAAGCATTCAAAACGAATTCGGAGGAGAAGATGTTTATGTCAAACACGTCGCCTCGCCGCTCTGGCGCCAAACTTCCCTTCCAATCGAAACGAAATGGCTCACCCATTCCACAAACCTGGACAGGGCGTCATTGAACGTCTCTTCCGAAGCACGGCCACTTCAGAGCAGCATGGAGATGGGACAGGTTTGCCAACAGCTGCTAGCCAGCCACAGAGCTGCACAGTGCCCTGGCTCAACTTTGACCGAGATGCACTCAGTAGACCGTCACGGAGCAGTCACCGCTCCATTTTCTGGCACGTGCTTTGGCATGGTGCAAATTCTGCAATGTAATAGAGTCGAGTTGTATGCTCCGAAGGCTCTCGAGTAATTAACAGTCAAGCGCTGTCACTCCTGTGCGGCTGATGTTTCCTTCTACGTAGTATCGATCCTTGTGAAGTGTCATACAGCTTTGAGGTCCTTAGGCTTGAGCCAATGACTGCACGATGGCAGAAGCATGCTGTGGACTCCCAAGTAATCAAGATGTTGCCTTTGCTTTTACAGAAGCCATGCCTCTGCTATTGATGCACCCAGGTCTCGTTCCAGCACTGCACCTTGTAGAACACCCAACTTAGATTTCTTCCGTGAGCTTCAGGAAGCATGGGCGCCTGGCGGATAGGTTCCCATCGAGCAGCTGGCGCCATGTCCTGAAGCCTTCGCCACTACCACAGCCGCTGCAAACAGCCGCATAGCAGACGACTGTCAGCTACAAATCCACAGCAACTTGCTGAGTCGCGCGCTTTCGGAATTCGACACGGTACTCTTCGGGTACTGCCTAGCAACTGACAGGACTTTGCCTTCATCAGAATGACATAGTTGCTGCCTCTGGCCGCACACTGAGAACTTGGGCCACCTTTCAGAGAGTGACTGGCAACTGAAATGATCACTGCGGACAGGCATACAGCTTGTAGAAGCAAGGACACTGCAATTGCAGAACCTTTGACCGAGTAGCCTTGACAAACATCCCTCGAAGCTCCTGCTGAGCTGTACGAGTATGTGAGCTCAGTGTACACATGGTTAGCCTGCTGTACCTAGGATCCTCGAAGGACACAAGATACTGCAAGCTCGTCCTCCACCACTTCCCTGGCTCTTGCTGCATAAAGGCGATGCAGGCGCTTATAGCGCTCGTCACGGTCTACTTCATCAAGAGCCCGCCAGCGTTCCAGAAAGTAGTGAGCAACCTTGCCGTATTCAATTCGCGTGCAATCAGAAGAGGTCTGGAATGCAGCAGTCCGGTGACATCCCGTGACTGTACCTGGTCAAATGAGACTGAGGCCGCAACGATTGGGCCTGTCATCTGCCAAAAGCGCACCGAGCGCTGGAAGCTAGAGTCCGTCTTGTAGAGCGCAAGGCCTTGCATGATCCGAATGATGCAGAAATCACGGTAAGGTCTGCTGCAAGCCATTTGTGGCCAGGTTGCCTGCAGCCGCAGCCCCACAGGCGCCCACAGCCGCCCCATAGCCCCCATATCCTCGAGGATGCAGAAAGAACCACACGCATGCACACGAAGCACTTCATGTCATTTCTTTCCCCCCATCGTAGCCAGGTGGCGCAGCGCGCGCGACGAGACTGTCAAGCGGCGCCACATGTCATGGTTTGGCACAAGGCCAAATTCAGCAAATAGCTGCTACTTGCACATGTGGCAAATTGTCATCCAGTGCAGGTGTTTGCCGATGGCATCATGCAGAGGAGACTCTGTGCCTACCTTTACCATCTTTACCTGGCACTACCAGGCACCTCTGGCACAGGCTTGCGGCCGCGCTACAACTGTTTGACTCATGAAAGCCCAGTACATGTAAGATTCTGCCACGTACTATCAGACACCGAGCTTAATTTCCTTTCAACGAGTACTCGATTGAAGCCGACATGGCTCGGTCTTGGAGCTGGCGGAAACGGAAATACCTCCTGGAATGCCCAACACAACTCCACGGCATTGTCTACTTGCATTGGCCAAGCACCTCGTTGCGTCCCCATTCCAAAACGAGTTAAAGAATGCAAAAGACGTGGCTTGCAGCTCGCCTGGTCGACTTAAGCATGCGCAGCTTAAGTACGTAACTTGCAAAGCTTGCCACAGAACCGCAAGGGTTGGTCCACCCGTCGTGCTTCATCAGCCATTAGCACGTAGAAATCCTGGAGGGAGCACTGGTATGTAAAGTTCAACTGCTGCAGTCAGCGTTGTCATAGCATCATTTTACAGCTCCAACAAGTGCACGTGCCAAGTCCTCTGCAGTAACAAAGCCTTTGCCATCGCGGTCTGCATGTTCAATCATGACCTCGATTTCCTGCGCAGGCGAAGTCCCATGACCATGGAGTGTGACCACATATTGCGGTGGGCATCATAGAAGGGAGCCCTCAAAAGGCGCTAGCTGTGGATCTGCACCTCTGAAGTACTTGGGATGTGTTGCTCGGTCTTCCAAAGACAGTATTGAAGACCTTGCATTATGCTAACACCAGTGGTGGCGGAGGCTCGTCAGAACAGGCAGTGGCGCGTCACAAGAACTTAGAATGCTTTTGGCACCAGCAGGCACGGAGGCTTCTACCGCACCCGATACGAAGCTCCTGTGATTCAGGAGCTGCGGCTATCTGCTAGATCCTGCATACAACTCAGCTGTCTTTTGCTTAATTACTTGGAATGGAGTTCCTTTTGAGATAAAGGGACGGCCTTTGCCGAGGCGAGTTTGATACAGGATGGTACAGCAGCGCTTCTTTTGTACAGGCGCAGCAGCTGCTGCCGCGCTTTTTAAGACACGGGCTGTCAGCGGCGATCTCATGACATCAGTTAGACCGGCATGTGCGACGGTGATTGCCCCTGGCAAGATCTGCATTCCGGGTGCAGAGAGAGAGCCCGGCTTTTCTCTTCTTGCCCACAAAAAGTACGGCGGGCACACGCACGGTGTGACTGGCCTGAGGGGGCATAGTCTTCAAAAGGCAGGAAATGCGCCAAAGCGTCAGCAACCCCCAGACATTTGTTTGGCGGCGAGCTCACCGGGACTTGCAGTGGGAGTTGCCTGGCAGGTTGGACTGCGTGCAATGTCGGAAATTCCAAGTATCTCATGCATCCTGTATTAGAGCACATTTGGGCAACCGAGCGGCCGTCTGTTGGCTTGCTTCCTTTGGCGCCTCCAAGCCGGCGCCAGTTGCCTGAGCAAGAGCATAGCTCGCAGCATGCTCCCTTTTCTGGACTGAGAGAAACTGCTGTTTGGACCTGCAGCGCCGGCGACGGCAAGCCATATGAAGCAGTTGGCCTCAGAAGGAGAAGCACGCAGGTGGCAGCTGGGAAGGTTGGCTGAGCATTGGGCAAGCCGATTGGGTTGTAGCCACCTGTGGGTGTCCTTGGCTGCTCGGACCGGAAGAGTGGAAGAATAGAGGGGTGGAGCAACAAGTCAGCCCAAGCTCTTCACATACTCGGGCCGGCCTCATAGGAAGGGCTCAACATGTTTCACTTCATATGAAAGGCTTGAGCACGGCCTCAGCACCAGCAGTCCACAGCCTGGTCCGGAAAGCCAAACGCCCGCATCACTGACATCGCATCCAGGTCGCTGAGGCACCAGCGCCACAACGAATATCCGGCTGCTTTTGTCCTGCTAGACCAGCTATGAGGCAGAGCTCCTACTGTGCACAGCTTTTTTTGTCTCAACATGGTGCTCTTGATTCACTTTCCATATGAGGATTGTCCAGTATTCCTTCTCCATCTTTTTCCCAGAAACAACCCTTTCGTCGCCCCTTCCGCAGACCTTCCGCGCGCTTTCCTCCGCAGCATTTTACTGAGATGTGCAACAAACATTATCCAAAACCCTGAAAGGGAAGCTGTTCGGACCCCTTTCGGATCCCGTTCGCAATGCTTTCGCAAGCAGCATTCTTGCTTCTTGTGTCCCTAAGTTTTGGGTACGAATTTTTGGACAAGCCTCACATCAAGGCCATGCCCGTCGGAGACTCACCGCCCCTTGCCACTTCCAGCTCATACTGGTCGACAGAATTCACGCAGTCATGCAGTGCCAGAAAGGTTTGCTTCTTCGGTTATACCGCAAAGTCTGAAAAGTCGTCTCACCTGCAGGCTTCTTCGACTCTAGCTTTTCTGTTGTTTTCTGACATGCCGCCGACCTCGGATGCAGAAGCCACAACAAGCTGTGGCTTGCCATTCACCTGGCAGCCAGGGTGGCAAGGCGCAGCTTCAGAAGGCAGGCGTTCAACCGCTCAACCGTACCCGCCCACCCACCTGCCTCACCCAAGGACAAGTCCAAACCCAAGACAGTCTCCGAATGGCCCTGACTCGCGAGCATTTGACCATCCTGCACTGAGTTCGTTTCTGAGCAGACAGGCCTGCAGCGTTCGGAGGCATTCACCGGACAAGCCATTGAACCTAGGGCTGAGAATGGGTCCCCCTAGCTTTTCAAACAAAGCAAGCTTAAATTAGCCGAACCCTCTTAGCTAGCTGCAGTCTCACGGTCTTGTCAGTCGAGCACGTGCAGAACCTCATGGAGAACACTGAATACACGCGGCTCATCTAGAAAAATCGATGCTCATCCTCAAGCAGGATGTTGGAAGCACTTTTCGGAACAAAGGCCGGCCAACTTTGGGCTGGGTAAACAAGAAGGTGAGTGGTGCCTCCTTTCTGGAGGCCGGTCTCAAGGGTGCAGGGAACATTTGACTTCACATCGCCATTGCGCGCACTTTGGGAGGCACTTAAAGGATGGCGAGACTCACAGCATGTTACAGCTACAGAGCACGGCGCAAGCCTAGGCATCAAGCCTTCAACCGCCAAGTAGTTCTGCAGTCAGCAAACGTGAGAGTCAAGTCGACAGATGAAAGCCACAATATGCAACGCGCCTGCGGGGCATTGATCAGGTAGGGCGTAACCGGGCATCATGAAGCCCATACAGCGTTTTGCATCCTTCCGCGATAGCTACTAATCTCAAAGCCCTGGAGAAGGCTTGAAAGAAGCAGCCTCGGCATGGCCCTGCATGCATTTGTCGCAGCTCGGAGAAGGTATTCGACATGACATCTGGCCGCAATGCCGTGAGAACACACAGAAACACTACGAAGCGACAGGACTGAAGCGAAGATGATCAAAAGGCAGGAATGGCCTTGCAGTTTCGGACTCCGTAGTCAGCTGTGCCAGCAAAGCCTGAGGCAGGTGGAAATGCACTGTGCGATGGTACTTGGCTGTCTTCTTGCAGACAGGCTGACACATGGCGCATTTTTCGGACAACCCGGGTATGGCCTTTGCGCGTACAACTCTGCGTTCTCATGCGAAAGCATCTCCACAGTTGCTCAAGGATTCATTAAGGCGCCATCCGCCTGCAGGCAGCTTGCAAACTTGTCTTGCTTCAGGGTGATCGTAAACCTGATTGACGCTCAAGCAGCTTAGCGGCAAATTCGTCAGCGAAGTTTACATTGAAGGACTATTTCATGTAGACACTCCCTGAAAGCCTTTTCACGGCCAAGATGCCCAATTGAGATGGAGCTCTGGGCACAGACTTTGCTCCGCTTCGCAAGCTCGTCATCATCCTTCGCCAGCCTGGGAGGTCTGGAAATCAAGAGCTATACCACAACAGCTTTGACTTGAGTCCGCAACATGCAGAGCTCTTGCCTTTCTTTTTCGCCGCAATCCTTGTAGACCTCGGTTGTCATGTGCAAATCTGCCCGACTGCAGGCTGCAGAAGTATAAAGTCCCTGGCAATGGGGGGATCCTGCTTGCCTGCAGGCTTGGTGGTGGTGGTGGTGGCCAGAGTTGTGGTCGTACGCTTTGTGTACTTCTTGCCCTGCCGAGTCGTGAATTACTGCGAAGCTGAACCAAAACAAATGAGTTTGCCTGGAGTTGCGCATATACCCGGTCCAACTCCTCTCTCACAGCCTTGGAAGACAAGGCTCAGCCCGCTGACAGAATCAGAACACTGCGGGCCCCCGCTTCCAGGCGACTCTCTGCTTGCACTGCGCGTGTGAGAAGCTGCTTGTCCTCCTGCATGACCCGAGCTGTAAGCTCCCTCGCTCGATTGCTGAGGCGAACACATACATGGTGAGACCTCATGCTACAAACTTCCTGCTGCCTCACCGGCTGCAACGGTCAAGAGTTACCAACACTTACCCAAACAGTTTGTAGCGTGAAGAAACTGTCCCACATCAAAATCGCAGCTCCTCCAGCTCCGCAATTTTGTGCTCAGCCTCGCGCTGCCTCGTCTCCACCGTCTGGAGGCGGGGTAGCAGATCTGCCTGGCTCTTTTACCGGAAACCCAAACGGCATCAGCTTGCCATCAGCTTGCGGCTTAGGCCTCCAATGTGTCTGCTCGCCACAATGCCACCAGACTCCTTGCAAACGAACATTTGTCAAGGCTTACAGCAAACCCTGCAAAGATAATCTGGGCTGCGAACAAGGCTGTCAGAACGGTACAAGCCAGCGCGGCTTTGAAACCCAGGCCCTGCCACTCTACCCGATGCCCCAGCATGTCAAGATACGTCAAGTCAGTCAAGCCTGTGGAGCAGCTGGTGGCCGAGCTGGTGGTGGTTCCATCTCGAAATGCAAACGTGACATCACAACATCAAATCTACTGGCCACGCGGTGGCCGTGCCGAATCAATAGTGCGTATCCATGTGCGCGTGGATGGTGCTGGATTTTGCTCAGTGCTGACTCCTTGTGGGATGAAGCAGAAACGGCTGGAGACCTTTTAGTTGAGCGTTGGTCGCGGTCAAGGTAGGCTCGCAACTGTCAAAGCTGCGGACAACCGTGGCTGACTCAGGAGCTCACCAGTTCCCAAACGTTGATCCCGGCAGCCACTTCAGTTTGACCTGAATCGGCAATTACCATGCGACACTCTTGCTTCGCTTGAAATATCTGCTGTGCAAACATGCAAACAGACCGCCTGCCATCTACATTAAAGACAGCTCCGCGAGCAGTGTTGCTTCTCAAATGGAAGTGTATTGAGTCTGACCATCGGCAGTGCTGACAGCATCTTTTAGCTTGTGCATTCCTCTGTGTGAGCATGGCACACAGATTATCAAACCGCACACGAGGGCCGTCTCAACATAGGCCTCATCCAAGAGTAGAAAAGAAATCAGGACAGGACGATACCGCCCTTCTCGAAGTGGTCCTCTGCAGGTTTCGGATTTTGCACCTGCTCGGACTTACGGGTCTGTGCCTTGATGGTGCACCGGAGGTCCATGGACTTGGCATCCCAAATCTGGACCTGGGGCTCTGCTATGGTTAGATAATGCCGTAAAGTGTAATGAGCCGAATAAACTTCATGGAGCCGACTGTTCCGTCCATGCTTGCAGTTGCCAGCAGCAGCGTACTCTTTGGGGGCGCGTTGCTGAACCTCATTGCGATGCAAAACACCCTTCGCCTGGCTTCATGCGAAGAAGCTTGCAAAGGCCGCAGCGCCACGGCTTCAACAGAATCAATGTGTCCAGGCAAGGGCTCGAGCACCTACGGAACACGGGCGGAAATGTCGCCCCTTCAGCACTTGATCCTTCACCTTGCCCGTCTCGATCTGGACTACTTTGGCCGTTGCATCCTCTGCTCCAGTCACAACCTTATCCAACGCCCCATTGAGTTCATGTGTGGCAGTGCGGCAGCAACTGGACAAGCCACGATCGGCGACTCGGGGTGGGAGCAGATGGAGATAATCGAGCTCTCATGAACCTGTCTGGAAAATGAAACCTAATTTGTTGAGCTTGCATAGCTCACAGGCCTCTCTTATGTGATGCTGCGGAGTTCCTGCGCGTGGATTCCACCTTGGGCAAGTGGCCTTGTGGCATGCGCCCGTCATCCCGAGTATTTGAGTAAGATTTTGGCACAATGACACCATGGTCTTCAGAACCAGTGACAACCACCTGCAACTCCGAGGCTTTTTGGTATTTCCGACTCCTTTACTGCAAGCTGGTGGCAGAGTGCACCTTGCCACCCAAGCCCCAGCACCCGCAGGTCACACCTGATGCGTGATGGGCATTCGGAATCAGAACTCCTCCTTGTAGCCCCAGCTCTTGAATGGGCTCGGTGTCAGAGCTGCTTCGTGGCATGCAGGCATCGCTCTCAGCAGCGTGCCAGCAGCATGGCCCGCAAAAATCTGCATGACCTTGCCTGTTGGTGCCTTGGTTGCTATGCATTCCTTGTTCTTCGGTTTCTCATACGCTTGGGTCTGCACCCACCACATCCAGGCCATGGTGTCGTTGGATCCCGCTAAGATGGCATGACCTCAAACAGAACTCTCAGAACCGAAAATTGGAGAAACAAAGACATGCCCCCACAAATGACTGTTGCAGCTTCAAGCTCTCAGCCCTTTGGGTGCCAAAGGATCCACTCGATTTCCTCCGAGAAAAATGCGCACGAAGCATGGGTTCACCAGGCGCAAGTGTCCCTTGCTGTCACGGGCAGCATGGAGAGTGCCTACGGCCAGCAAGCGAATATCTTTAGATTCTTGAGAAGATAGGAGACAAACAGACGGGACCCTGACCACAAAAAGACCTTGGACGAACCTTGTGAACCCAAAAAACAAAACAAATCAAGGGAAGAAGATGGTTTACGAGGCTGGACCTGCGTACGGCAATGTTCTGCAACTCCCGCCTCATCTTGCACCCAAGGGAGTTGACGAACTGCAGCCACTCTCAACTTTAGACGAGGGGGGCGAAGCTTTGACGAAGGGACGAGGGCTGGACGAAGGCCAGGGGCCTTTGACGAACCTTATGCAGGGTCCACGTGGTGGTGGACCTTTGGGCCGGTCCCTTGCATTTACATCCAAAAAGATCGAAGCACAGAAAACGTTGCTCCACAACTTATGTACACGCTATGCGGCATCCTTCTCCGAATGGAGCCAGTTAATCTTGATGTGCCAGAACTTGCCATCACTGCATGCGCATGGTGGGAAGCTGGACTAGAACTGCAGTAAATCCCGCCTTAGCGTAGCACGTCTTAGCGGGGTCATTTGTTTCCGCTTTGGCCATGGCGAAGTAACACTCAGTACTATTTTGCCATGGCCACTTCAAGAACCCATGTTG
This sequence comes from Symbiodinium pilosum, assembly GCA_905231905.1. NCBI lineage: Eukaryota > Dinophyceae > Suessiales > Symbiodiniaceae > Symbiodinium > Symbiodinium pilosum. The sequence continues at coordinate 123,526 of CAJNIZ010010224.1, read as the reverse complement.
TTCGCGTTGACCTTGGCCGCCTTGATCAGCAGCCCATCGAAGCCTCTGCCTTGATCAGACCGGTCAACTTGACAGTAAGCAATCTTGAAAGGCTGCTCGGAAAAGCTGTCTTTCACATACCTGGCGAATGATACAACAGCCAAGACGAAGGCAAAGGTGCGCTCGCCGCTTGCCAGCTCTTCAGTGAGCCAAATCGGTCTTTGTCTTCTCCAAGTTCCCGTCTGCTAAGCAACTTCACGAGGCACCAGGGACCGCGGAGTCCTTGAAGTCAGTCGCCTGGCGTTTTCGCACTGTCAGCAGCATTTCTGGCTCAGAATCGGCTAGCGTTGTGCGTGGAGTTGTCCCGTTGGCTGACTTGATGACAAGCAACGCTCTGCGTTCTAGCGCCAACGTGACCATTTCTGTATGGCACTTCCGAATTGCATAGAAAAGTTCCGTCTCATTCCAAGCACTTCTGAAGTCCATCTCGAACCCGAGATGCAGAAGCTATTTTGCCATTGCCATGTTACACCTGAGGCCGCATAGAGCGCAGAAAACACATAATTCTGGTTCAGAAGACTGTGGAGCCAAGCCATCTTGGTTTCTTTTTACACTTGCCTGACTGCATAGCCTCCATCCCGCGACTGCAAAACGAGGTGATTGCGATTCACTGCCGTGTTCAGCACATCTTGAGCCCAAGGCTCAAAATGCAGGCAATGCCAAGATTGCAATTGCTTGTGTGCGGGCTTCCTTGGAGGGACCCTCGAGGTGCTGCACCAAAGACCCATCTCTGGAATTCCAGATCCTGGTCAACAAAGATCTGGTCCAACAGAATCTGGGGAGCAACTCTGCAGCATCTGACTTCCAACTCCTCACTGTGCCATCGTAAGACCCCGTGGCTGCATAAGCTCCGTCAGTGCTGAAGGCCACCTACCAGGACTTTGAGAGCAGCGCCCGCTAAGAATCTTCTATTGCATCTAGGTTTGGGGCAGGGCCTCTACGACAGAATCCGTGTGTCCCTGCCTAAACACGGAAAGCCTTCACTCGATTCCGATCAAGATCTCAGAGATTGAGGCATGGGCAAGCGACACCTTTGGTTGCACTTGAGGACACCATCCTGCAAGGGATGGCAGGCATCTCAGCACTCAACGCAGCTGCAGTCGTCCACTCCTTTTCTTCTATTGACCATAGCACAGCAGCATCATCCTGCACAAGTGCACACCATGATGATCTATCATGGGGCTACTACCGAAACGCCACAATTCAGCGACAGCAAATGTCCTGACCGCCGGTCAGCAGCATACTCCTGCAGGTGCATGTGACTCTCAAGATGACAGGGGAGTCATCTTGCTGGCAGACTAACTTGCGAATCAAGCAACATGGGCTCCTGAAAAAAAGATTGATCGACTTGGTTGTGCCGGTCAGACTAAAGAGCTCCAGCTTCATGCGAACACCCATATGCAGGTAGAGACGAGGCTAATAGCACAAAATCCTGAAGTCAAGGGCAGAAGCCCAAGCTGTGGAGATGCTCAGAGCATGGACCAGTTTGGTCTGTCATATGCTGCTTAAATCTGCAGTTTTGCGATTGTTGGTTTGATGAGATTGCGCAGTTGCTACTAAAACAAACCACTGGCACAGGATGTGGCAGCTTAATATTCAAAATTACGCATAGCTTTGACAATGCAAATCTGTGAGACCTGGGCTGAGGTTCTTGGAAGCAGGCAAGACAATGTTGTCATCAATGATTTGTTGGTTTAGTGGTGGCCACGGAGTGCACATTTGTGATCCTACCTGCTGCTTCTTCTTCTTCTTCTTCTTTGAAACCCGCACGCGGGGCCTGCGAATCCACTGAACAGAATTGCAATGCAAGCAAGAGAGACACTTAATGGGGGATCCCATTCTGACTCAACTGGCTTGACTGCTGATTCCGATCACAGCTCTGTTTGCTTGAGCGAGTTGCAGCTAAATCGGACTGGCATAAGAGGCATCCAAGGCTCGTAATCAAGTTTTGGACCATTTTGGGTTTTCTCCAGGAATTTGGGCTCCCTGCTTGTCGGAATCCCCACCAGGGCGAAGCCCCCCTCATGCTGGCGGTTAAAGTGAATGCTTGACAAGAGCTCTGAGAATAGCATACGAACTTGCCAAAAATTGACTGCACAGGATTCTCTGAATGTGAAGGTGCATAACATCAGAAACTTGGCACAAGTGAGCTTTGGGCTTTAGGATTTTGCGTCAAGTCAAAAAATGTTCACGCTGCTCTACGCAGCAAAGTTCTGGTAGTCACAGGAGCAAGCCCGGAAATGGGTTTGCCTCTGTCAATATGGAGGCAGCGCTTGCATCTGCTCTGGCCAACTTGCCAGGCCAGCAGTCTGGCTCTGCCACGTGCGGCTGTTAAAACGCGGTTATCATCCGTGCGCTGGCGCAGGCGGAAGCATCAACATCAGAGGGCATGCAGGGCAACAGCATGCCAATCACACTGCGGCTTTACCGTCCAGGCATGTTTTGCGATCACTCATGCAGAAGATTGCAGAAGTTTTCTCAACGTCCAAGTCCAGCTGACTCCACATCTGTCCAAGACATCGCGCACTCGGGCCAAACAAGAAACCGCTACTAGCTGCATCTGTATCTTTACGAGCGCAACAGCGTGTCTACCGTCTGGAAGTATGTGTCCGAAGTGCGAATAACGCGTTGCACATACGTTCTGATTCTGTTTCTCAGGTAGAGCTGCGTGATTCGCACCTGCTGATCTCCTACATGGCTTGGAACCGGGCAAAAGGAACAAGGAGGAAGACAGCAACAACCCTTCCTTCCATGTGGGATGCGCCTCCCGCAACGCGGGGAGGATGGGGCTACACAATTCCAGCCGTTTACATTACATCCCAAAGCTCGATGGCTCCTGTCGGTGGGGCAGATCGCCACGGAGAGGACGCTCTCCTCGTGAACCTGCACTGGCTGCTTCCTTGTTCTCAGTAGCAAGAAGACACTTACCAAGGTCCGGACTACTTTCGCCTCGTTGGCCAACATTGACATGGATACCATGACAGGAAAGCAGGCCCTAGGCCAATGACCCAAGCATCGTCGACAGCGGGGCCGGCTTCCTGGACTTCACTCAAAAATATGGCAAATTAGAGTATACTATAGTCTATTCGGGTTTCCTCGGAATAATGGAAAGTAAAATGGAAACTAGGTCGACGGTGGGTATTCCGCCGTGGCTCGAAAGCCGCTCGAGGTCCAAGAGAAATGCAGACAGGAGTTTGATCGCTTGGAAATTACTAGTATTTTCAGCATACCTTAGGAGAAGGCACGATTTAAGAGTATTTTCCCTGCAGAAAACGCGTTTCGTATTGTAAAATACAATACGAACTCTGTTTTTTTGAACGTTGCGAACTACTTTAGTTTTTTAAGGATAGCATGGAAATTCCCAAGCGAACAACGTTGTCGTTAGGACAGAGTGTTTTCCTATTATGCTCTTGAAACACGAAAGTTATTACGGTTTGAGCATGGATGCACTGGTTACCGTATGCTCCTGGAACACGAACGGAATTATGGTTGGTGCATGGAATGGCATCTATGCACTGGTTGCCGTATGCTCTTGGAACAAGAACGTTTTTACGGTTTGAGCTTGGATGCACTGGCTTCCGTATGCGCCTGGAACACGAATGAACTATGCTTTGGGCATGGATGCTCTCCTACTCGCACTCCCTAGAACACGAACACGAACAGAATTATGGTTTGGGCATGGATGCACTCGTTACCATATGCTTTTGGAACACAAACGTTATTTATGGTTTGGGCATGGATGCACTCGGTACCATATGTTCGTGGAACAGGAACGGAATTATGGTGTGGGCACGGATGCACTGGTTGCCGTGTGCTCTTAGAACACAAACGGAATTATGGTTGGGGCATGGAATGGCATCTATGCACTGGTTGCCGTATGCTCTTGGAAAAAGAACCCTTTTACGGTTTGAGCATGGATGCACTGGCTACCGTATGCGCCTGGAACACGAACGAATTATGCTTTGGGCATGGATGCTCTCCTAATCCCACTCCCTAGAACACGAACACGAACACAATTATGGTTCGGGCATGGATGCACTCGTTACCATATGCTTTTGGAACACGAACCTTATTTATGGTTTGGGCATGGATGCACTCGCTACCGTATGCTCTCGGAACAGTAACGGAATTATGGTTTGGGCATGGATGCTCTCCGAATCGCATGCAATGGAACACGACCACGAACGGAATTATGCTTTGGGCATGGATGCACTGGCTACCGTATGCTCTTGGAACACGAGCGGAATTAAGGTTTGGGCATGGATGCAGTGGTTACCGTATGCTCTTGGAACACAAGCGGAATTATGCATGGATGCTCTCCTAATCCTAATCGCAGTCACTAGAACACGAACAGAATTATGGTTTGGGCATGGATGCACTCGTTACCGTATGCTTTTGGAACACGAACGGAAGCATTGTTTGGGCATGCATGCACTGGTTACCGCATGCTCTTGGAACAGGAACGGAATTATGCTTTGGGCATGGATGCTCTCCTACTCGCATTCACTGGAACACGAGCACGAACGGAATTATGGTTTCGGCATGAATGCGCTGGTTGACGTATGATTGTATGCTCATGGAACACGAAAGTTAAGCATGGTTTGGGCACGGATGCTCTCCTAATCGCACTCACTAGAACACGAACACGAACGGAAGCATTGTTTGGGCATGGATGCACTGGTTACCGCATGCTTTTGGAACAGGAACGGAATTATGCTTTGGGCATGGATGCTCTCCTACTCGCATTCACTGGAACACGAGCACGAACGGAGTTATGGTTTCGGCATGAATGCGCTGGTTGACGTATGCTCATGGAACACGAAAGTTAAGCATGGTTTGGGCATGGATGCTCTCCTAATCGCACTCACTCGAACACGAACACGAACAGAATTATGGTTTGGGCATGGATGCACTGGTTAGCGTATTATTTTGGAACACGCATGGTTTGTGCATGGATGCACTGGTTACCGTATGTTCTGAAAACACGAACGAAATTCCCACCGCACCTCACGAACCCCCTCGGCATACCCCCCATGTAGGGTTCGTACCACGGCGGAATATGAATCGTGCACCAACTACTACTTAGGGTTTAGGGTTTAGGGCCAAAATTTTAGGGCTTAGGGTATGGCTTTGGGAGCGTCTCGAGACTCAAAGCTGTGACCTCGTCAGAGTATATCTCGTTCTCGGGGATTACACCAACCTGACAGAGCTTGCAGGACAACCTTTCGCGTTTGCATGTTGATATTGAAATAGGAAGGGGAACTGAACAATGTTGCTTTGAAGGCTGTGACATAATCTCAATGGATCTGGCTACCCACGCGATTTGAAGTACAACCATGAGGCTACTTCTTGGCTGGCCTCCTCATCTCCCATGTCATCGCCTTCAAATACTTGCTGTAAAGCAAACAGACGGAGCACAAGGAACCGATCGTGACAGGCAATACAACGCGAAGATGCCACCTGCATCATCATCTGGCAGCTCATCATCCTTTGTTTGGCCAGAGCGGTATGACATGCGCACAACTCCTGCGAGTAGCCTCGAACTCAACTTCGAGGCAATCTCCAGTCTGAAACTCTGCATCAAGCTCCTCTTGCGGACAGCAGGCCGGGATGGCTCATCAGGACACGGACCGGCCTGCCCCTCAGCACCACCATCCCATCCAACAACTTCCATGTCCTCGCAAGTTAGTGGCCTCATCCATCTCTCTTTGCGGCGTTGTACAGACAGAGAATCCTCATCCCCAGCGGAGCCCTGCTCACGGGCCATGGCCTCAGAATTGGCTTGTCATATGCATGCCAACAGCCACACAGCTGCCTGCTGAGACACTGGCCCTGAGTCTTATAAGGAATGCGGGGACGTCGGTCTAGGAAGTTTCTGGGGTGAATCGGGATGTCTGTGGTCAGTAAATGCTTATGAGCACTCGAGACATTGAAGAGGTGGTCGATCCAATGCCTTCAAGATCCTTCAAGCTGATCTTCACAATCGCTCCCATGCCAAGAAATGATGGAGGTTGAGAACAAGAGCACATGCTGTGGGCCCAAGCGCTTGAGAGGCAAAGCGTTGAATTTCTTCACTTGAAAGTGACGTAGAAGGGCAGCCACACAGAAGAACGCGGGGGCGTGCCGCGTCCGAAATGTTGTCTCCCAGAACTTGCGCCTTAGCCGGAGTAAAGTATTCCAAGGTGGTCGGGAATCATTAAAAATAGGATCCCCAAAGAATTGATTCAAAACATCTGTCTTATCATTCAGGATCACTATCATGATGCCGACTAGTGGCAGGGCATAGTTTCGAAGGCTAAGGGCTTGGGGTCTGCGGAAATCTGCCGAAAGAAGGACCCATACTGCGAGAAACACCCATCTTTTCGCTACAATGGGCTGAGATCGACACGATGCGTTGTAGGTTAGTCACATCAATCTTCTTATCCCTGGCAAAAACAGCGGGGCATTTTGTGAAAGGGCATGTCCTCTGGAGCATTTTGGTTGGCATGAGGGCAACATATCGCAGGCCTCTGTGGCGGCTCAAGATCATCCAGGTAGTCAAAAACCTCTTGCATGTTGTCCCTGCACAAGTGCAGAGTTCCAATGTACTAGTAGGGCAAGAGGTCATTGAGAGCGAGAAGGACAAAGACGAGCGGATGCAATTTCCTGCGGCCAATTCGGAATCCGAAGGAGCTGCAAGCGTTCAAGTCTTCCCTTTGGGAAGGCCTGTGAAAGTCATGGAATCTTGCTCTGTGAACCAGAGCAACGTCTGCATTCGGAGCATTTCTCAAGAGCAAGGCATAATGATACAAAAGGCATTCAGGATTTCATGGCTCAAGCTGAGAAAGGTCAGCGGTTCCGTTTTCAGAGAATTGCTCGCGGAGTATCTGCAGCCGGTCTCATTATCAATCCAGCCAGATGGGAACAGCCTGTCGCAAAGCAGGGTGCCAAGATATCCTTTCAAGTGCTCAGGCGGCGCTCCTTTGCATGCACCTCAGCCGACCAGAATCCTTTGATTTCGATTTGGAGCTCCTGCAGCATCAAGGCGAGAGTGAGATCATGACGGAATGCTGAGGTTCGTCCTCTCGAGAGGGAGTTCAAACCCCAGAGAGGAAATCATCCAATGTGTCCAATCTCCTCAGCTTGGCGGCGAGATGCCGATGGGAGTGTGGCGATACTGCTCTTGGGCAGCAGTATATTGACTTAAACAGCTTCTTCCACACAGCCAGGGAACGCCCTTCCTCCGCTGGGAACCTGCAGAAAGAGCTTGTCTGCATGTAAGTTGCCCACTTCAGTCAAAGGCACTGACGGGAGGATGATCGCTTGCTTCTGGCAAGTCGAGGAACACCTGGCTTCAGCCGCTTCAGGCTTGCAAAAGCCTTGAGGTCCGAGGCCTCCAGTTTCCTGAGGTCCGGACATGCAGTGAGGTCACACGCTTCTCCGTTGGAGCTTCAGAGGCTTCTGTGGAGATCATTGACGGCGTCTCCTGCATGCTTGCTATCTCAAATGCCAAAGTTCTACCAGTGGAGTAATGATTTGGTGCACAACTTGCGAACAGGGTCACGGCAGCTAGAGGGCGTGAATGCATGAGCTGGGGCTTCAGCAGACCAACATCAGAATGAGCTTGCTCATTGTGATTCAGAATGCGCTACGCTTCCGATACGCTTCCGAATTCCCTACATCCCGTAGTACAAAGCCTGAAGGTAGGTTCGACAGCGGCCTACAAACCATAGACTGCACCGACGTCATCACTTCATTTCTTGCAGCATGACAAAAACAAGGTAGGATGTCCACATGAGTGCCCTGCATTTTTAAGCTGTAATCAGCAGACTTGGGCGAGTAGAAAGTGCAAATGCTTTCAAAAACTCATGTTCCGTCGCGCATCATCGAAGAGGCCAAAACCTTGAGACGGCCTGGGATGTTCAGCGTTTTCGGTGTTTTCGCTATGGCGCGAACACTGATTCAACCTGATTTTATTTTGCGAAACGAAGGGGAAGGATCTTTGCACGGTATTTTCATGATTTGGGCTTTGGCCTCCAAAGTTGAGAGGCCAAGGCTTAGAGCAGATTGAGTTGCAAGGTTTTGTGTTGTTGCAAGCACATGGTGTTTCAAGACGTATGCAAAAGAGAACGCCAAACGGTGAGCCGGGGTTATTTGGTTTTTTATAGGTTTTTAAAGTGTGCATAAGCGTCAATTCTTTGGGGTTGTGTTCAAAAAGGGCCAGCAATACTTAGCCAAGGTCATTGAGGGTTTCAAGTACTCAAGCAACCCTAAACCCTTAACCCCACACCCTAAACCCTGTACTGCTAGGCCCGAGCGCGGGCACCCAAGTTCATTAGAGGCGTTGCTAGAGCTAGGGACCCTGAGGGCCTTAGGGCGGGCGGGTAGGGTGGCCCTACCCGCCCTACCAAACCAATATTTCAGGGGCTGCGCCACACAAGGCCCCGCACCCCTTCAATCAGAAACGAGCCCCCAATGATGCTGATGATGCTGGCGCAGGGGGCCAGCATGATCAGCATCATTGGGACTCCGGTTCTCCAATCTGATATCTTCCGGCACCCTCGCACGTTGTAACCTTGAAAATTCAGTTTTCAGAAACCTTTGTGCTCATGATGCTTTTTGGTGTAGTTCTCGGGACCTCAAAAATCCTTCAAAAACCCCTCGATGGGCGTTGCCCGATTTAAGGGGGCTTCTGGCCCACCATGTGCACGATTCAATAAGTCCGTGTCAATACAAACAGGAGTTGCACAGATTTAATCGAATGATCTTTGAGGGTCGCTGATGTCTTGCTCGTTTCTCTACGCGGAAACGTCCAACTCATAGTTTCCGAAGATGAAACGTGACAAAGATCTTGCCGTAAATCGCGTGACTCCTAGCAGCAGGATCACCATTTGATCGGCTACATTTGTTGGTTGATGAGTACCCCTTTCAACTGAAGGGCAACTACACCTGCTGTCTGGCATGCTCGCAATGATCTGATTTGAAACTACCTGCTGGGCAACAATAGGCTAAGCCCATGGTGAACCAAGGGCATTTTGTCGCCTCGCTGCACCCGCTGGACTGTTCGTCTTTCTGCGAACTGCCAGTCAGGATCGGATTCTCGTCACCGACCTCAAGCCATTAGGAAGCACACGATCCAGTATGATCGTGTTCTACAATCAGCTCGATTAGCCTCGCCTGGTGCAATGAATCTGCTCTGCTGCTTTCCACATCGTGTGCCTTGTGTCTGCATGACGGACTGCAAACTGTTCTTGGCCCCATTGCATCTCGTTTGGTCCAGGGGGCCTCTGAGCCAGCTGCTGGTGCAGGGCTGTTTCCTGGTGCACATTTTTCACGAAAAGCTGATTTCAGACTTCACATGCCAGCCTTCGGGTGTCCGATGTCGAGAGCAGCACAGCACCTGTCTGTCCATTGTTGCAAAGGCGCCAACACGAACTGCTCAGATTGCACAATGAATCTGAGGTAGGATCTCCAGACAGCTCCAGCAGCAAGCCCTGAAGGACCTCACTGGGAACTTGCAGACTCTCGCTTTCTCGTCCTGCTTATACTGGCCCTGGAAAGCCAGGCAGAATGCCATGTCACATGGTCTCGGCCATTGACGGCCTCGCTTGCCTGAACGCATTCCCAGAGATCCAAGTTTCTCGGATTAGTGGTCCAAGTCATGCCCGAATAACTCGCAGCCTGCAGCAAGGCCGGCTGCTGCAAGGCGTGCTATGATTTGTGAGAAATGGCGGCAGCACGGCAAAGCACCTACAAATCCTCTAGCAAGTGCAGATTCTGTGTCCAGCTCTTGCAGCAAGATCATGATGCTCATGGCATTACTTTTGTGCCAGAGCCGGATTCCGATGTCAGCTGGCAGTCCTTGAGGCCTCAGTTCTCAAAGCTCTTGGAGCCGCTTTGGCCAAAGGACTTCTGAGATAGGAGCCTGCCGCCAAAGCCTCGACTTCTGAACTGTAAAGCAGACCAAGGCAAGCGCATCACGATGCAGGAAGGGTACGTTCAATACTTTGCACCCGGCGTCACGCTTCAAGCCACGCCCGATGAAGAGGAGCTTGCTCTTTGGCGCAGATGCGCTCGGGGCCTTTATGTGCGATGGGTAAACGAACCGGCACGAAAAAGTTGCCGAAAGTTGCCTCCTCGATTTCGAAGAGCTTGCCAACACCCTGGAGCGCCTTAGAAATGATGCCAAAAGACACTACGTGTCTACGCACATTCCGCACTCTGATTGGCAGCGTAGCCCCGCAACCAAATGCTCGAACCATGCTTGGGCCGCGTCATGTGCCACTGGTGCTCCAGCCTCCGGAGCCTCCTTGGCGATGAATGCCACTTCAAGCTTGCTCCCCAAATGACATCCAAACACTCGCGTAGGAAGAACAAATGGTCGAGGTATTGGCATCATCTTCTGATGGTCCCCTGACATGTGTCTTTTCTTTGCATTCGGTTTTTTGGAGGTCAGAATGCGGGCCTGAAAAGGCCTTTGCAGCGATACACGAAGCCCGCCGTTCCCTCACGTCAACTCTGATTCCAAGCCTTTTTGCCCGACCTGTTTAAATTCCCGCCTCCCACAAGACGTCTGCAAGCCATGAGCGGACCTGAATTCAGGAAGCACAGGTTCTGCGTGAGGGGGCCCAGCCCGCTAGCCTTGTCGGGATCGTATAGTGTGTCTGCCTCGTGTGGCCGCGCATTCTTGTGACCAGACACTCATTTTTTGCAGGGAACTGTTGCCTCGCCATGAAGAAGAACACTTTCGATCCCATGACCACCATACAGCTTTCCGGCCTGTCAGAATTCTGGAAGCTTGCCATCTGAAAACAGAACCCAAATGCTCGGAACAAGACGGGCACTAAACTAAACTGACACCTGCATCAGGCTGAGAAAAAAGAACTGTTTGGATTGGCATGTTGCAGCAGCAGTGGCGTGCCCAAAGAGCTTCCCATCGAGAATGTGAGTCAGCAATGCATCGCAGCACGTCACTGCACATGCCTTGAACTAGGACTAGTGTTGCTGTGACTGCACCTGGGGGCTGCCCTAACACGGGCGGTCTCAGAGTTCCAAGGGCGGCCACGTTACCCTCGACATACAGTAGTATGCTAGAATCGTTACATGGTCCGGCCCTTTGCAGACACGGCCAGGCCCGGCCTCCACCCAGCAATAAGTGCTAGGTTCACTGCCCCTTGACGGCGCAAACAATGCGACTTGGCGAGGACACCAAGGTCTTCTGCCCAGACATGAACTTTAAAAACTGTTTCGAGATCCAGCGCCACATACGCTCAAGAGGCCCCTGACTTTAAACTGTTGTTCTCACACCATTTGATGACCCACGACTCTGTGCAGCTAAAGACTGACTAAGTTCATGCAGAATGCAAGCATCAATGCAAAGACAAGGCTGCCTCACAGACGGCGCACTGGTCAGCTCCTTGAAGCACGCCACTGAAAAAGCCCGACAAGTCCAGGTGATCAATCAAAGACTTGAACCCATTAGAACGGCAAGCCGAAGCACCGTGTGTGTGGCCATGCGAATGGTCATGAGAATGCTCATGAGAATGACCGTGGCCACTCTCAGCCTGCGGTCAACGGAACACTTTGCATCTCGGAATTGCCCTTTGCATCCCCTTGGAAGGCGCAGAGCCACAACATCATCGTGCAACTGAAGCTCTGTACCATGGTGCTGGCGCAATGCAAGGTCCCTGCCTGGGCATCGTCAGTACTGGCGGACGTTGTGGATACAGCTTGCAAGGAAGCTTCCAAGCCTTGCACCCGTGTGAAAGCACTAGACATCACTGGACACACGACTGGTGATTTGATTGCGCCGCTGCCTAAGGCACTGGCGTTCTCGACTGAACGCGCACAACCCCAAAATGTCGGCTAGTGACCTTTCCATTCTTGCGGGACTGCTCACGAAATTTGCATACCTCGCTTGAGCTTTTGAGCTTAGCCATGAAATAGCACAAGCTGAGTTTAGAGCTCTTTTCCTCACTTCGCTTCATGTGTCCCCTTCTCTCTGGCGAGTTTATGTTTCTATTTATGCCTGTCATTCATCATAGTCCTGGCTTCATGTCAAGCAAGGTTCTGGCACCAGACTGGACCAGTCAATGACCATTTCACGCACAGGTTTCTGTCAGCTGGCCTCTGGCGTACAGAATCTGTTTTTGCTTTTTCAAGAGCATCGCAATTATTCAGGCCCTGGCCGAGCATCTCCGTGCAAAAAATAGCAGTGCAAAGAGATTCTGATGTGAACAGATGCGGGTTTGTGCTGGGGTCTTGATTGAGGTTAAGAAAAAACATGAGAGGCAACGATAACATTCCAGAAAGATAGTGAAGAATACCACAAAAACAATGATAAGAAGATCCAGAATATGTGCTTGTATTATGCAAAGCTTATCCTGCCAATAAACATCGGCCTTTATTCCGCCGCACTCTTTTTGTTGCCTCACGTCATGTCATCATTTCTTGTTAGCCCTTTCCTGCCGTCTTCCTGCCTCCTTGGCTGTCCCTGTTCGACTCGTCTGAACACTGCACAGAATGTCCATCCTCCTAGGCCAGCGTGGCTGTAATACTCCACTAGGGTCCCGACACAGCTGCGAAGCTGCTCTCCAAGATCCTCCGCAGAAACGAAGCCAGCGAGCCAAGCCACACGAGTTTCCCCTGCCCCCTGTTGCGTTTGCATCAGGCTCCTTGCGGCTGGGTTAATCTCTCGCAATGTAGCTGCTGAGCGAACACGCTGCGTCTGGCCACTTCAAGCTGAAGCAGGCAGAATGCATGGGGAATGCTTTTGCACCTCTGCAACTAGATCAACCTTGTTGAGGATGAGCACGTCTGCGCAAGCAACCTCTGGAAGCTTTAGGGGACGTTAGCACCTCCGAAAGCGCTCAACGGGGCCTGCTTCAGCGCCTCTGCTTCTAGGCCGAGGTCTGTCTGTGGGCTCTCCTTGTCGGCCTGCGCTGTCAACCCAGACTCGTGCAAACGGGGCTGCACAATTGACCCAGGCAGCCTTACCCAAGTAGGACAGGACATGGTAAGCATCAACCAGGGTCACAACTCCATCAAGGTAGACACGGCCTCCCCATGCAGCAGACAGCGTCACACATGCCGGTAAGTCTGAAAGGCTCCAGCTTCCCAGCCCTTCATCGACCCAGAATACCTGAGTGGCAGCAAGCAGTGCTCTGGGCTAAGAATGAAAACTACCGGCCTCGCAAACGGACTCCGGGTCTGCAACACCAGTTGCCTGACACTTCAACTCGCGCAGCTCACCAGCCACAATCAGCCACCTTTGTACAGCATCACAATGCATCAAATGCCTCCACCAGAATGTAGTCGAAGCAGTTCTTCTGCTCCAGCAAAACATCCAGCGTGCCAATCAAACCATCCTGCTTCGTCAGAACTGCAACCAGCGCTTTCAAGGCGTTTGAAGGAAAAAAGATGAGACGTTCATGGCCTTCGCAGAACAACAAAGGCAGCCGTTCGGCAGCTCGTAGACGTCCTCAGACACTCAAGACCGAAGCATGCCACATTATGCCACTAAGAGCAGGCCAGGCCTTGATGGTGTCGCCCTTTGCATCTGTGAAAAGAGGCGCCTGCACAAGCTGTCTGAGATGAGACTTTTGATCCGAGGACAGTGGTCAGTAATGGTTGGCCGCCTTCCTGACAACAGCCATGAGGGCGGATCGCTTTTTGATAGATTCATGGTGGTTCCCCCAGAAATTGAGAAAAACCTCTTGTCCAGAGCAGAACTCTGCGTTCGAGTCACCATTTTTCCCCATTTCAGCCTGCAGCCCCCCCCGTCTCTTAAGGCCTGGCACACCAGCTTCCGCCACATCTACAATGCTTCCGCGACATGTCCTTCCTGCATCCCTCATTGCCGAGGCGGCCGCCACTTCAGCGCTAAATTCGATATTCACTGCGTGCTCAGACTCATCATGCGTTGAGCGCCTCCATCCCCATCTCTTCGGAAAACCTTCAAGACTGCTACACTGAAACATGGATGAGAGTACAAGTGCCAGGACCACTCCACAAGCAGCACCTGAGAGCAGCGCTCGTTCTGAATAACCGCAATCCGGTATCCATGATCTCTCTCCAGAATGTACCTCGAGGTTCATCGTCAAAGCAGGAGTTTGTGTGTGTTCCCACCTGCTGCGCGGCCTCAGCAACGTGGTCTTCCCGGCGCCCAAGGCACCGCTAAGGACCGTTACTGGGGTCCGAACCTCAAAACATCCATGTCCTTCACTTTCGCCTTACGGCTTACATGCTTCAAGGCCTCTCCCTCCTCGTCCTTGCCTTCACCTGCGAACTGCAGCACTCCGCTGCCACCGTGCTCTCAAAACTCCGCACGCTCAGAATCCGGCCATGTCTGGCTTCCATGCCACTAAGCCATGGAAATAGGCAAGATGTTCTAGTTGTCGAACAGGTGTCATCATGCTTGACGAATGATTGCCCGCACACTTCACACTGTTCAACATGTCATGTGCAACGCTAGTGCATTGTTCCTACTGACTCCTGTTCGGCTGTATCATGATCAGCAGTCGGGAACAACCCTTGCCGCATCACAGCTAGAGGGTGCCGACTTGGCAAATGCTCCAGGCCTAGTTGCATAGTTAACCGCGTGGACCTGCATGTCCTTGCAAGTGCCCAGAAGCATGAGTGAACTCAGCCGTTCCAGAGCAACGTGGCAAGTGCCATAGACCTAGCTCACTTGTCCTTGAGTATCTTGAGAAACTCCTGTGCAAACGGACAAAGCGTTTGTGTCAGGTCCACTCGCAATGTTCGGACAGCATCCTCGAACTCGAGGTTCTGGGACCCATCACCATCCTGCAGAGGCGCTCTTCCCAGCGCATTGCATGAGCCAAGGATGAGACGAACGCAGTCCAGGTCGCTAATCAGCTGGTAGATGGTGGTGTTGTCAGCCTGTGCATTCATGGCTGTGACCTACACAAGCAGGCCAGCATTGGGCATTGGCAGCCAACCTCAAAGCCCAAGGCTTGCATTTGCATTCGAATCTCCTGAATGGCGGAGCGGCGCATGCTGACTTGAAAGATCTTTACAGCTGTCAGACAAAGCTTCTGCATCGGGAAGGCAAGGGATCCAAGGTGCAGAGCGCCCCTTTTCTGCCAAACAATGCAGGCAGCGTGCTGTCGGGGTGGCATCATGGCCACGCTAGTCAACTCATGTTGACCACGTCCCTCTCGTGGCAGCCTTGCAGCATCTGATCATGCTGCCTTCACGTGGTCGGTTCTGCCGAGGCAAGGATTCCAGGTGCGAGTGTTGATGTCTGTCATGCAAGACCTTGCCATGCTCCCGGAGCACATTGCTGCTTCCCACTGGTCCAGACCATCCGCAGTCCCACCGGATCTTGGCCATGGCATCCATCACTTGTCTGCTCTTGTTCACATCAAGCGGGCACTATCGCCTCATCAAGCGTTATCAGCGCCTCTATGTGCGGCTTGAAAAAAATGAAAATCCTCAAAGCAGGGCTGATGCTGGCAAGTGTCGTTGCGCAGTGGCGTAGGGCAGCATGGAAGTCTTGAAGCCTGTCAGAGTCAAAATGCCATGGGCGGCGTCTCTAAGAAAACATCCAGGGCATCCCTTAGCCTCTTCTGCATTCGACTCAAGAAGTGGCGTCCTCCGCCGCCATAGTGTCGGTTGTGTGCCTGCAGCCAGGCAGCCACCTCTCGGTTTCAGGACACGCGGAGATGTCCACCTCCTCCGCCCGCCGCAGCCCCTGCAGGGTGACCCAGCTACACAACCAGGATTTGTAGTGTCATTTGAACACAGGGCCTCCTTCAACACAGTCGCCGTGTCTTTAGCAAGGCTACGCGGAGGTGTCGATAGCGCCTGCCTGAGCGTGGGAGGACTCTTATGCTGCAAGCTGTCGCACCTAGTATGAAATCCCTTTGCAAGGCAGCCTGGCACGGCACTGAGTGAGCATCATGTGGTACTTCAACTCGTACCTCTTCTGGGAACTGGGGTCTGTCACTACAACCTGCATGGACTGCATGGAGTTTCATAAGGCTCGTGCTCTGAACTTGGGGCTATGAGAGCTGCCAGGTCAGTGCAGGTTTGGAAGGCCTCGACCTGACTGAAAAAGCAGATCACTTCAGATTCCGGCCAACGCATCCGACTCGCATCTGTGCCACCGGCCGCTTGCTGAAAGATGCCGGCATCCTGGGCAGCCTGAGCCACAGAAAGCTCGCTTGGCGAAGAGGCTTTGGTGCTGATCGTACCGAGAGCTTGGCCATGGCTAAACCGTGGAAACCCCACACGAACTGCGCCCTTCAAAGGCTGAGAACAACTGACATGTTGAGCTAGCTGTTCTGCGACGGAAGGATGGCACCTCCAGAGCGGTTGTTCGCTTGGCGACAGTTGCTGAGCCGTGGTGCACACCTTGTTCAGGGCCTCAGGCAGACAGAAGCGGAATGTGGCCAAGGACGCAAGACTTGCTCATGGAAAAAGCTTGACTTGGCAGAGCACCTTCCTGATTCTGCCAACAACCTCTGTCATCTCGCTGGCTTTACCGCCACGACCTGAGCAACATGTACTCGGCCTGTCTGCCATGGATCCGGAACCCAGCCTCTCAGTGCAGACAAGCTCTGCAGCTCCACCCTGCGGAGCACCACGGACCATGCACCATACGCACATCTTTCAACAGCTGACACCTCAGGAAATCTCAGGAAGTCAGGAAGTTGTCCAAGGCCAGAGCTCCAGCAAGTCAGCCAACTTCCCGGCTTCCGCAGCCAGTGGAGCCTTCTGTCACTCTGTCCAAGCCAGGCCATGAAGACTGACGTGACACCTTCTTATACTCAGCCTACATTCCTCTCCCTTCGACTGTACTGTAGATCCATTGTACATTTCAATACATTTCATGGGCACAACAATCGAGCCGTTGCCATCGGTTCCTCCACCGAACATCTGTTGCAGGAGCAGCAGAAGCCATACGTCTGCAACCTGACCCGTAAGCTGCTCCGATTTTGACAAGTACGTTCCACATCCAACCTTCTTCTCCTCTCGACGACGGTCTCGAATGGGTAAACCTCTTGAAGAAAGCTCTCACTCTCTATGTGTCGAATGCCGTGCATTCAAGTTCCGGGCGTAAGTGTCCATCAGCTCCTGCCAAGCAAAACACAACAAAACCAGTACAAGTGCAGTGCTTGCTGGCTTCGGGCCTCATCCTGCGCCAAATCAACAGCAGCACGAGCCACCAAAATGATGCGACGGTCCTGCGACACGAACAAGCACTGCGATGCAAGCGAGTTCAGGTGACTCTCGCAAAAACTTGTGCACGACAAGAAACAACTTTTAGGATGGTGCCAATCCTTGGACCAGCCGTAGCTCAGCGTGACGTTTGCACAACAGGAGTGGTTGAATAAAGACGCGGCAAACCAGAGTCCACCCAGAGCCTGTGTTTCATCCAACAGTAGCGTAAGACTGTTCCAGGTCTCCGATCTTCGGCTGTTTGAGGCGACTATGGAAGTGACTGAATTGCGCAGCTGTCTGTCTGGCAAAGCGGGCAGCTTGACATCTGTGCCCTCGCTTCCGTCATTCATTTGACACAAGTACTTCTGGAAGATTGCAAGTCGTAGCTGGGGATTTTGCCAGGCCTTTGTCCCACTAGCGGAAGCCTGTCCATGGAGAGACCAGAATAAAGCCTGCTCGTTGATCTGTGCACTTGCAAGCTTCTGCATGCAGGCTTCGGTTAACTCTGGCAAGGCCGCGCTTGAAGCGGCACCACAACTCCTGGAGGTTGCCCAAGCCTCCTCCAACAGCAGTAGTTCACCTGCCTGGACTGGGCGGCTTGTGACGAGGCCAAGGCCCCGCCCTTCAAGAAGCCTCGCCTCCACGGGGCCAACATATGGCGAACATTGGATGCCGGAGGAATAGAGTCCTGCCCAGTCCAAGTCTGGCTCCCGCTTGAGGGGCGCAGACGCAAGTGCCGTTAGCAAAGCAGCGACGCGGTCATCATGCAGAGCGCTTCGCGCCCCAAGCTGCATCTAATGACATTTACATCTGACCGCAAGGTCCAGTGGAAGCTTATGCCTCCGGAGGACCCACATGTAGCCAGCTGCGAGAACTACCTACCTGGAGCCCAAAGAAGCTCAAAATTAGCAAGCCTGATGGATTAAATGCATCTTGGAAGGACTGGGTGGTGTTGACAACATGTGCCTTGGGATCAATGCTGCCACTGCCATCGGCGTCAAGGAGATCAAAGATCTCTTTCATCTCCTGAGACAAAGGATCTCTTCCAGACACATGCCACTGCACATTGCGAAATAAAGCGTCCTCTCTGTGGGAGGAGAGAAGAGGGGAACCCAAGCTTCTGGTAGACCTCGTTCTGACACACTCCACACAACTCCGACGACCTCTTCCGATGACGAACTACCTAAAAACCTCCTGTCATCAACAGCTACATGTACTATACAATCGCACTCAACTTGCTGTCCCAACTTGAGGTCGCGGCATCACGATCTGCAGCTCTTGCTCACATCCAAGGCGTTCATGGCCAGTATGCTACATAAGCCTTGCTCCTTATCCACAGGCTTCTCCAAACCTCTGCTGGTACTGACTGCTGTCGCAACAAGGCTAAACTTTTTGTGGACAGGCGGATACTGCCTAGTCACCTGCTCCTCGACTGTGGTCTCATACTACTTGCCATCATCTTGGGAGCCGATTCTCACAGAACACATGGCACGGAGTAAGTAAAGCCAGTAAAGCGAATCCCAAGAATGCAGCATGTCCGGCGCAGGAAAAAAAAAGGCATCTCTGAATCTCATCGGTCCCAGTAAAAACTCATGCGAAACTCTTCAAGAACTCTGAGAATTTGCACAACCAAGGTAAACGAGTTGCTATGCAGGTACCTGTTCCAGTGGAGGCATGGAACTAAGATAGACCGGGCATGAAGATCTGGACAATTCTGCGAACATGGCAAGTGTTCCCAAAGCACATATCAACACATGCTGTCCAAGCGAGGTCCACAAGATCAAGTAAACACAAACAATAATGTCCTCCGTGAAATTGAGCACCCCACTGATGCCTAGAAGGAGAGGTACTGCCGCCAGCTTTGTCCACACTCGAAGTATGAGCAGACTTAACTGGAACGAGATCACTGCTTCCAGTAGAGCGCACATCAAAAAAATGCAAAGATCCTAGTGATTCTGTAAGTTGAGCATCAAGACAAGAGAAGGGTTGAGAATTAGCACTTGATGAGGCGTCGTTTCTATGTCAGCTCCTGAGTTCCTCCTTCAGGGCTCTAGCTTCAAGGCATAGGGCATGGGGCTGGGGGCTGCGCGGAAGCAAATATATGCTCGTCTGTTCAGGAAGCTCTACTGATTTCTCTGTACCCAAAGCCAAAGCAAGGTCATCGGCTTTTTCATCTGCTGCGCTGAAGAAGGCATGGCCCACAGTTGGATAGTGCCTTGCAACAAAGGGATTAACAATTCTCTTTCCAAAGCTGATTCGAATCTCCATGGCCTGAAAAGCTTTTGCCACTGCACATCTCGCACTGCCGCCTCCTCCTTCAGCCGATATGTCTCCTAACAGTTGTACGAAGCTGGCTGTACAGAGCGGCACAGCTCAGCTGACATGCAAGAGGTTGCTGTGTAACTAGCAAATCTCTGTCCTGCTCCAAAAAGCACGAGAGATGTTGCCCTGGAGCAAGACCAGACATAAGCATAAAAGCATGCTGTGACTTGAGGAACACAGCACCTTGAAGCACTTGCTCCTCCAGCTGCCTCTCTCAAATGCAGCAACATGTTCAGCTAGGACCGGTCATGATGGGGCAGCGCCTTTCAGCCTCTTCGCAGAAGCGTGCAGACTGCAGCTCATGCCGACAAAGTACGGCTTCGGCCTCCAAGCCACAAAAACTTTCAAGATCACCAAAGCAGCATTGACTTAGCCTCCACATCTTGCTTCGCCTTTGCACTCACCTTGTCGGGTGATTGCGAGCATGAAACAACATGCCGCACCAAGATTGTGACGGATGTCAGAGTTCAACGTAATAGAAACGATTTGTGATGGGAAACATGATTTCATTCCATGGCAATAAATTTGACTGCTGTGTGTATAGGTTTGTTTGTGTGCGCTCATAATACACTCCAATGCTGGAAAGCGTGAATTAGCCTGAATTCTCACTCGTCACCTCCGTTATTTTGGAGGCTGTAGTGTTGCGCCAGATAATGGTCCAAAATCTTTGCCAGCGCGCACGGGCTTGCTTTGCCCAGACCGTGGTGGTGATGTATGTATCGCATTGCATCACCCTCGACAGAGATGAGACGTAGCTGTCAACATCTTGTACCTTTAGAGAAGCTGCCCTTCCCTCACTCCCTCCTCTGTGTTCCCCTCATTTCTTAGAATAGAACTAGAAGAGCGGCGATGAGATGCTGTGACATCACAGGTCTGTGGCGCAGGCGGCTTCTAAAGAGATGTAGGATGTTGCCGCCTCTGCACAGGACTTAGACTTTTGGCATTACTTGCACATACATCACATACTGAACAGATGGCCTCTGCCTTGGCTGCTTCGAGCTCCTGTCGCAGCTGGTTGATTTCCACCTGTCTGGGACGGCCGAAGCAGTTAGTCAGTCTCTACTGACCTGCCGCGCCAACCTCCTGTCTTCACCACCAGACGTTGCTGCAATCTGCGGCGTAAACCCAGGTGCCCACCTCGCGCACCTCGCCGTTCTCTTGGAGCAACTTTGAGAAGGCCTCAGCTTCACCTGAGCTAGCAAATGCGAGCCGCAAAGCAAAAAGACACTTCTTGCCCTGCGACACACCAAGCTGTCCACTTCGTCTAGCATTCGAAGCAGATGCCTCTGCCTCTTCTAGTCGTCGTTCAAGCCTGGAGAGCAGCAGCACCCAGCTTGAACAGAACCCAACTTGCAAGACCAAGCGCAAAACATTTCCCGCACCACAGCGGCGCTGCGACGATCCTCGTGGTTGAAGTCAGTATCTCTATCATCTCGTCAAGAATCAGCGACAAACACATTCTCCAGGTGTCGTGCTTCCTCAGCCAGGAACTTCCACGACTCTTCCTCACCACGACCTGGGTTTCGCGTGCGATGCTAAGTTCCGCAATCAAGAATGTTTGCTCGGGGTTTAACATTGCAGCTCTCTGTCTAGCTTCCGGTGCAGCTGGAGCTCCTCCACCTTTCGATATGGCCAGATACATTACAATAGTTTGGAGTAAGCAGCTTTGCATCCTTGATGGCTTTCAGCAGACATCACAGAAACCATGCAAATCCATGGAATGCAGAAGGTTCAGACATTCATGGCCTCGAGACGTGAAAGCTGGTCTTTGCTGGCCTGCTCTCTTTAGCATATGATGTGCAGGGCACTGCAGGGCAGCTGACGTGGCAAAGTTTACGCATGAGATGACGCCTGCAACTCCGCGTTCAATTCCAGATTAAGGCCTGGCGCAGCTTGTCACCGCATGTCGTATCCGCACTTGATACACTTGCCTCTTTACTCAAACTGTGTCGGGACCGCCAGCCAGATTCCGAGCAGCTGCCTGAAGCATGCCGAGGCATCTTCAAACCCCTCCACAGCACACGTGCCGTCGGCACCTCAGCAGTCTTGAACTCCTCCGACTTCTGGGCCAGCTGCCTTCCAGCCTAGCATCTGTTCCAGCCAGGAGGCATGGATAATGTACAGTTTAGACAACAGTCGCCAACCTGCGAACAGCTATGTTGACCTCATATCAATAAAGTCCCTTGTAATTGCAAGATCCAAATCCCAGAACGTAATTGCAAAATCCAATTCCAATCTGCCAAACAGCAAAATCAGAAAGCGATTGCTGGCTAGGTACTACTGAAGCTCCAGCTTATGGACCTGAATGCCCTTAATTACGGAGGGGGGTAATATGAAGCAGGCGTTGCTTCTCGCAGATCCTTTTACATATATATATATGTATATATCCATATCTTACTTCTGTAAGCTTTCAAGCCTGAAGAGGCCCCACTGAACTGCGATTATTGATAGCATGTTGGAAGTGTTTGTGTTTGAATCGCTGCACGTGTTCCTTTATGCACACGACGTGAATGGCCGCAGTTGCCAGTTTCGCAACTTAGAACTTGCTCGAGACTGACAGCTGTTTTATGACGAGATACGTAGCTTAGACCCATAGAGTCTTTGGAACACTTGCAGTCAACTTGGCGGGGTTTGGCAAGACTTTGTTGCCGAAAAATCTAGTCTGGAGGCGTCCAGCTGTGGAGAAGGCTCGAGGCCGGCCAGCTTCAAAGCCGTAAGACGGCATTTCGAAGGTTAGACTCGCATGGCAGTGTGTTTCTTTCAAGATCCTGTCTTTAAGCTGTCGAGGCCGGAGTCGAGGAGGTCAGGTATGTTCGCATATACCGTAATCGTCCTTCCATCCTTCCGGAATGCCTCACCCCTGTGCTTGAGGTCAGCTTTTCAGTTCATTTCGTTCTGCTTGCTTGCGCCAATGCAGCCACGCCAGGTCTTGGGGCTTGTTCCGCCATAGTGGTCAACTCCCTTCGGCCCCAGTACCCCCCTCCTGCCTGCACCAGCTTCCTCGCATCTGTGGCAGCCGCCTTCGCCTGTGCTTGTCTTGAGCCTGCCGCCCTCTCCAGTGAAGCATCGGGGGCCCGTCCCTTCCGCATCCTTCCGTCGCTTGCCCAGGCGACATTCGCGCTAGCGGTTAAACTCAAAGCTAAGCATGAAAGAGAGTACGCTCCCTGAGCATGCTGAGGTTAAGCGACACTCCACCTACATTGCTTCAGTTTCATGATTTCAGAGAAAACTCTGTCCCTTGAATCGCTCTGCTGCAATAAACATTAAGCACAGGACTATACATACGGCTGAAAGGTAACAACCGCACTTGGTCCCATTTCACAAGTGCAAGGAATTTACTTTTGGGCAGGAAATGTGTCAGTCGGCCGAAAACTGGCACCAACCCGCCGGGCCCCTGGGAGAGGGTTTGCAAGGGCTGGCTGGAGGTACCGAAAACACAGCGGAGATCTTGTCGGGGTTCTCGTTTTTAGCTTTTGTGCCATTTTTGCCTGTTTCGTCCGATGGTCGGTGATTTCGGCATGCTTGGCAACCTAGTACCGGGGAGCCGGTACGCGGCAAAATCCTCTGCTCAGCGGTGCGCATGGCAGGCGACCGGCAAGCAAAATCTGCCCGTTTTCAGACGGCCGAACTGCGGTAGATTTATTTCACGGGTGGAGCTGCCCGGCCTGCACGCGACACAAGAGAAAAAAACACTGCCCTCCAACCGAACCAAGGAGCGAAAGCCGGTTCATGTACAAAACGAAAAATTGTGTAAAGTTCGATTCCAGAAAATCTACCGTAATCAAACGAGGGCTTCCAGTTCTTCGCTTCGCTTGGCTTCTGGCGCGGAGCACACGGTGGCCCAGGCTGCTTGGCCATCCTCGCAAGACACGCCGAAGCCCAAGAACCTGCAATTGCAATCCCACAGTATCCAGCCTTCACCATAAGCCTCCATGTCAGCTGCAGGTAGGTCAGGGCCCTTTGCTGCCTCCATGATACATGGGGTCAGCGTCGTTCGGAAGCACACACTTCTACTCAGAAGGAATCTGTTGGACATGAACTACAACCAAGAAATTGTCTTGGTCTGTTAAATCCTGAGCCGTGCCGGTACAAACGAAGGTGCGCACGGCCCATGGCTTGGGTTCCAGTACTAGACAGCAATCGCTTTCAATTTCAGGGTGCAGAGCATGCAGGGCTATGTCAATGTCAAGCACTCCCAGAGTGAGGGTTTTGGAAGATGTTCCGGATGTCCTGAACGGTCGTGAAGTGTCTTGCATCTGAGCTTTTCATCTCAAGAACTGATGCATACCCCATATCTGGCTCAGGCCTGCAGTGCTCCAGAATTCCAACACTGGGTGTTCAATTTCAGTAGGGCCTCACACGTGTGTATGCCAAGGCCTTGCCAATTACTTGTTGAACCCTCAGAGGCCCGACAGCTTCTTCAGGAGCCAGCCGGATGAGCCCCTCAACCCATTATGGCATGCCTGGCTGTAGAGACTTGACTAAGGGATTGCCTGACACTCCTCATGAGTCAGCTTCAAGAGTCTTAAGCTGAAGGTATGCCGGACGCCTTTCAGACCGTCTTCAACAAAAAGTCCCCATAAAAGTGTATCCGTCAATTCGAAGATCAAGCCAGTCGGAAAGCTGCAAAGTTGCCAGCTCCATCTTCAGCTCCTTCTCCCGCAGCTGCCCTTCCTGCTCCAAATTCGTTGAAAACGTCTCAGCATGAAGACCCTCTTTGACTGCAAGCTCACGAAGTCCTTCACTTCAAGCTTCACGGCTTCAAGGAGCTCGCTTTGCTCCAAAAGCCTGCCATTCGCCACTTGCCATTTAGTGCCAGGCAGAGCTCAAGTATTTCTGCTGAAGTTCAGAGAATTCCTGCTTTTGATGTCAAGAGCATGCGGCTTACCACAACCTAGATCTCTGTTGGGGCCCTCTTCAGGTGCAAGTGTCCATGCCGCATGGGTCTGCGGATTCTGCCAGAAACACATCTGGTTGTACATGCAGGCTTGGGTAGATAACAGGTCAGCTCAAATAGGCCGAGGGTCTCTTGCTGCAGTCCATCTGCCCGAGCGTGCGCACGTTGGACTTGCGCCAGCCCCTGCAGGCGGTGCTGGAAATGAGAAGCTTTGTCGGGTACTGTCATGCCTGCAGCCTGTGAAACGGGCTGCCAGCAAAATCCAAGTGTGGAAATCTCGTCTGGAGACTAAAGTCTTTGAGGATCCACCATCAGTTGTAGAAACAAACCAGGGATGAACTGCAGAAAGGGAACCCTGCGTGCATCGCATCTGAGTGCATTGAGAACACGTGCAAAAATCACGCCGTGACGCACATGTACAACTGTTCGACTTTGGATGTAGGGAGACGTGGGACTAGTCCAGGAGCCTGTCGAAGCTGGGCACAATAACGCAACTGAAGCGAGTAAAAGCGCCGTTTTGCGGCTTGCATTTTGACCAGACATTGCAACCAAGCCCATTTACACCGATCCAAATTTCATCACAGTGCCATCATGTGATGCCAAAAGGCGCACCTGCTTTCCTGCAAACTCGGGCAAGGCACCTACAAGCACGCGGAAACGTGAGTGAGTCGCCACGCGAGCTGAAAGAATACTTGCCAGGCCTGCTTCCCTCTGCCGCTCGTTTGGCTCCCAGAGCTGTTCCAGGTAGCTGAAGTCCCCCTGTCAAAGCTAAGCAACCGTCATACCCTATCGTACCCTGTCCGGAGTTCGACTTTCTGACTCCACCAGCTCAGGTCTTGGATGGCCTGCAGACTGCTAGCCTGCCGAAGCCTTGGCATATCCAGCAAAAACATTGATGCCAGGATATGCCAGGTCCAGCTTCGTCAGCAAACCCGCGCTCACTTCTTGAAGTTGGCTTTTCATATTCAGCTCAAAACCTCTTTGCAAATCTGCACTGCTTCTGTGAAGACCATCTCCATTGTATAGTATCTCATGAATGTTTTTGAACTCCATTCAGAAATGTGAAGCAGCTGCTGGCCCAGGATTCAGGATGACAAGCATGGTTACCAACACGACTTGGGAATCTGCGGCAAGCTCTGGTCACGGGATAGTTGAGCAGATGCCTGCGTCGGCTGCCAAGTGTGACCGCTTGCTGCAGTGTAGTGCTCATATTGCTGACTTCCGCTCAACGGCCCCAGGCCTGCTTCAGCAGGGCTGCTGAACCTTCCCAGCTTCAGATGTTGATGGGGATCGATTCATTTCACATCCGCTTCGCCTTGTGCACCAGCCTTGAGCGCGTAATGCAAGGCAGTCAGGCCTCATAACACAATACATGTGTGTTTGGATGTCCTTGACGTGCCCACGTCCAAGAAAGTTTTCCAGACCTTACCATCTGGCCTGAGATGCAGGCCAAACATGTCCTCAGCGCTTGCGTCCTCAAAAGGATGACCGCTTGCGGACAAATGTCTGTCCACACCCTATGCGGTTTCGCAAACAACTAGGCCAAGGAGCTGCCAGACCCTCCAACAAAAGCCGCGTGCAGTGCTCCTGCTCCACATCCCGCATATATCTTAGATCAAAAAAGCCGCGCTACTGCAACATGCAGTCCGCAACCGTGTGCACGGGATTGAGGACCTGATGCATACCGCATCTGGCAATGCAGGGCTCGGCTTTGCTATCGTAAACTGAACAAAATGGAACATGACATGGTCAAACGGACAGCAACCCTCTGAGCAGCTCAGCTTTCGCCGCCTACTTTCTCAGCGCACTGCCAACACTCTCAGTCTTGCGAATCCATTGCCGCGCATTTATGCAAGGTTTGTGCAGCTAGTTCATGCGGCATCCTCGTCTAGATGGAGCCACTTGATTTTGGCGTGGAGACATGTGACGCCACTGCATGCACATGCTGGGAACCTGGAGAAGCTGGAGTCGCATTCTCTAAATCCCCTTTTCGGATAGCATTTTGGACGGTGAGGCGGAGTCGTTAGTTTCCAAGGCTTTCAGTTTTACTCTGTCATGGGCAGAGCCTTTGTTCTTTGAGTTCATCTCGGCGGCCCTGATTAGCAGTCCACCCAGGCCTCTGCCTCGTTTACACTGTGTGGAATTTTCAGAGTCTGCTCTGAAGAGCTGGCGTGGATGTAACCCGCGATGTCTCTTGTTTGCTTTGAAATAACAGCGAGGGTGAATGCAGAGGTGCACTCGACTCTTTCCAGGTCCTCTACGAGCCGAACGCGTTCTTCTGGGTTCACGATGCGAAAGCCGAGCAGAGCTGCAGCGTCTTCGGGCTTCAATCCCTTGTACCACGGCAGCGCTTCATGCAAATGGGAATTCCAATCGGCACAGGTGCTTGGCGCAGCTGTGCACAGACTCGCACACTACGAACTCTTTGTCCACCAACGTCTTCACAGGCTCTTCCGTCAACGCGGGCTCTTTCTCACATCCTCTCCAAGTTCCCATCTGCTGAGCAAGGCTCTTGCCCTGCTGCCAGGCAGTCGCATTGGAAATGGCCTGCGAGTCCAAAAGAAGAAGCTCACAACTCCCTTCACTCACCCAGCACCGGGTCTTCAAGTAGGAAATGCAGAGTCTGGTGAGTTGAGTCTTCTGGTGGTTCCGCCAGTCACGATTTTCACCTAATGCCTCCACCTAGGGTATTATGTAACGTAACTGCTAAGCTCTCGATAGCTCTGGTACGAATAGCGCAGCGTTGGCGCCAGGGACTTGCGCCGGTTGCTTGATTGCGTCTAGACTTGGTCGCACCTGGCGCCGCAGGCCCATTTGACACTTCGGGAAACTGAGACCAGGCACGGGTGTCAGTCTGGTTTGCAGTGCGTTGCGATGTGTGTTCACCTCTTACAATTGCTCAGATGCCAGGGTAGCCGAGGCTCCAGCAGCATACGCCAGTGGACATCGGCCCTGCAGATCACGCCTCGCAAAGTACTCGTAATATTCAACGCCCCAGCCACAAGAAGAACTGAAGGATTTGCGCCTGGTTGTCAGCTGCGGCTGCTTTGCCAATAGCAGGTTGCAGACCTGCGGCTCCTTCTGATGGACGCGAGATCTAGAGGCTGGTGCACATTAGCGGCCTTACAAGTACCTTAGACCTTAACTACCTTAATCTGAAACTGGCGCCCATCCTTGCTGCACACTGCCAAGTGCAAAGCAGTTCTCCCGGCTGCATCCTCGAACCACATGTGATGCTGCTACCCTGGGAATGATTTTTGACACGGCCTCGGCATCAGCGGCACACCCGCGGTCAAGCAACACTTTGACTGCCTGCATCTCAGAAACACTGCAAGGAATGCAAAGCGCAGTAAGAGAAATGTGCTCCTTTGCAGTTGCATGCAACCCACTGTGCATTACCGTCCGCTGCAGTGGCCACCAGGTGGGACCCCTCTGGAGAGCATTGCACTGACTGCGTGTAATGCATCCTGAACCTACTGAACCTACCACGACTGCACGAGAGAACTCGCAGGAACAGCAGAGGCTCTTCAAATGTGCTCTGATTCGCTTCATTGTGCCTCTGCTGTTGTATGCCGCAGTACAAGCTGGAGCAAGCAAGTGGTTTCCACTGGCCCCGCGATCATGAGCTACTAGTATCCGGTGAAGCCATACAGTCAAGCCGTTGAAGGCCGTCCAGATCACATGCCTAAGACACCACAAGTTGGATGCTCCAGTCTCTGTGTCAGCTCAGCAAAGCCACTGTTGTTACTACTAAGCTGATTACTACAAGTTTTACTTACTATATGAGCTACCTACCTGCTTTGGCCAGGAGGCGTCTTCGCTTTCTGGTGCCAAGGCCGCCGGGAGACTTCAGCAGACTCGCGGTCAACCTCCCCACGTCACCGAAAAGCTGCTCCTCGGCTGCTCCGTAGTCGACACTTCTGTCAAACGAGATGCCAAGTCTTCTTTTCTGCAGGCAAAGCTCTGTGGCTTCATTTACCGGAGCTTCCTTGATTTCAGCAGGCTGCAAATGCTTCCAAACACTCATTCTCAACAAATTGGTTAACATCATTGATGGCGGTAAAAAAAAAAAGCCGCAGCCTCCTCCTCATCCTCCTCTTCCTCGTCTTCTTCTCCTAAGAGCGTGAACAAGGTGCCGTGCTGTAACACTGATGCCTGCTTGACAAGTTCGAGCCCTCTCCTCGTCCAGAGCCACCGCGGCCTCTGCGGCTGCGCCCTCGCCCACGCCCTGCCCAAGGACAAACACACAGCAGACTCATAACAGGCTTGTGTGAGATTTGCAGCGCCTCCACGTCCCTTGGCACCCTTCCACAAGCTGGCTGCAAGGGGCTGCGAGGCAGCTGGTCGCTTCAAAGCCTCAACTAAGTGCAAAATTCTACTCTTTGAACAGCACCAGAAGCTCATTTGAGGATTGGGTTGCTAAGTGCCATCTGTAAGGGCAAGAATGCGCGGCAACATGCTCTGAGACAGACATCAATGCTGCAGCACCTTGGAGTCATCACCAGAATCCAGGCCAGCTTTCCGCTTCTTTCCAGAAGAACGGGCTTCTCGTGCCGCATCTTCTTTTTGGTATATTCCTCCTGGGCTGTTTTTAAGCTGCGAGAAGGCTGGCGGTCTGCCGATTTCTGCCAGGAGTCGGATAGCGTCCTCCAGCTTGTCAAGGTCATCATTCCACATCTGCTGGATGGATGTCTTTTTGGTGCGAACCTTTACATGCAAACAGGCAAATGAGGAAGCCAGCCCTAGTGCCTAAGCTGGGATTCTCGCCAACTCATCGCCTTTGCTTTTGTACAGCTTCCTGTCAAAAGTCATCTCAGTCTCAAATAAGAATAATAATAGCAATAATAGTACTACTAGTAATAATGGTAAATAGTACTACTAAAAATATTAGGTAATAATGGAAATCAAAGTAAGAATAGTAAGAATGCTCCTCATCCTTGGTAGACTTCAGGTCCTTGATGCAGCCAAGATTCTCCAACTCCAGCTTTCTTTCGAGCGTGAGCGTCAAGATCTGCATTCCCAGTAAATACCTCAGCGTTTCAAATTGAGGTTCCTCCAATCGACTGGATGAACCGTCTGCCATCTGTGCTAAATGCTGGCTGCCGGCTCAAAGCCCGTCCTGCAAAGTCTTTAATTAGCTCATCCGAATGATATGGTACGATCTGCACCTGTCCTGGGAGGCGTTGTGTCTCCAAATCGTCGGAACTTGAACTTCACGAGATCTTTCACGACGTCTGCCTGCTCTCTCACACGCCGAATCCGCCGGACAGATACAATGCAAGAATTGAGAAGGCCTTCTTTCGGTTGTTCACGTGCAGCTTCTTGGCTATAATCATGGCCTTATTTGGGATGTTGGCGGGAGTGCTGAATCCACTCGCGTCTATGTACAAGCAGCTCTTTGGAGGTTTTGGGGTCCAGGCAATAAACCTTGCACGATTTCCCAAGAGCTCCTTCGTGCATAATCACTCGCACTAGCCAGCCGCCGAATAGATAAAAATGTCCGACGGAACGGGCATCCTTCTCAAGAGTAAGCTTCTGGATCAGGTACTTTTTTCGTCTGTCATACCTGATCGGGAACAAGCACCGACCACGCACATCAATATTGCTCGGCTCACTTACTCGTACCTCCCACATTCCCAGGGCTTTCTTGCAACAAGAAACACAGATGCAAGCGACACCCTTCCTCCAAAACAAAGTGTTACTCTCCGCACGCTGCGCGGCATCTTCAATCGGACTTTGGCAAACTCTTGCATGATGTCTTTCGCACTCTTGTACTTTGTGATACGGCCTTCGTTGTCGAACAGCACCATGTTGGTCTCGTTGATACTGGTCTTCAGGCGCATTGCTACTTCAATGCCCTCTTTTTTCTCTGCATCCTTGAGCTTATTGCCATCCATACGAACAACGAAGTGAACGCTCCGTTCTGTGTGATACTCGCGGACCTTTACTGCCGCAGCTGTCCAATCCGTCTATGAAGACATGATCCCTCCTCCCAACCGCAATTAGAGATGTCTGACTTGGGATTGTTGACTGAGCCAGAGGCATCATAGATGTTCAGCTTCGCTTTCTTCTGGTCCCCACCCGGCATGTTGCTTTGCAGAAACCTTGGTTAAATTGCATGCGTTGTCCACCCCAGCTAGCGGCAGCAGGACCTGAAAGACCAAGCAGCTCTTTGTAATCCTGCGTCCACTTCCGCAATGGCAGCTCTGTAATCTGCAGGATTGTGGTGCTTGTCTTTGTGTATGCACCGAGGCAGTCATACTTGCCTGAACAGTCGTTCAGCATTGCCACCCACTTCAGTAAAAACGAAATAAAAATCGACCCTGAGGCAGGCAGCCTTTCTCACCAGATGGCTTGATTGTCCCGGTGAATCCTCGATACCAGGGTTGCATGGCGCGCACAGGCTTCTTCTTGATGAACAGTCGAATGTTCGCCTGTGCGGGCTGACTGGCACTTGGAGCACATCAGCCACAGTGCAGATCCGGCCACTGTAGCCAGGCTGCAATGATATCCAGGGGATTGTAGTTGGGGACTGATGTGCTCCATCCGGTTCCTGGGAAACTCCACGCATCCAACAAACGACTGTTGAACGGATTTCTAGCAAGTCGAGATGCCAATGCCCTCGGTACCGTTCACCAGAATCATGGGGATGATTGGAGCATACCTTCAAATCGATTATGGCCGAGGCATACGGGGGGCAAGAAGACTTGGGCTCTGACCAGTACGGCTCGATTTTTTGCCCCTCCTCCACCTGACACATGCAGAGCTTCATCAATGCCCCATCACTGACAAGAAAATGAACCAAGCTTTCCGGCCTGATACTCAAGCACGGGATCATCCAAAGGGCTGAACAGCAGCCGTGTGATGGCAGACAACCTGTGAGACACAGCAATCACCCTTGTCCTACTATTCTTGCTTCCGCTGCACTCGAGCAGCTTGTAGTGATGCGGAGGTTTGCCCTGCTTCACACCATGTCCGAGATGAGGACCTGGTATAGATGTAGCGCGCGCTGGCTGCATCCTGACCACATTATCACAAGCTTGCTCTGGGCAGGAAGATCACTTCTGTGTGAACCAAGCCTTGCCACCCTGCGCTCGCGTCCCAAACTGCCCGGAAGGTACCAACAAGTTCAAGTTGTTGGACCCCACGAAATCCTGCAAACACTCGGTTGAGTGCAGGAAATGTGCCCTCCTCTCGAAGAAGCATCCTGCGCCATGGAAACAATCGTCCCTGCAAGTGATGCTTCTCCGTGGTGGTAGGCGCTGTGCTCACCTGAATCTCAGCTTTTGGAGCAAAGGTGCTGGGAATCGATTCTGGCTCAGCTGCGGACCAACGTAGCCCACCAGCTGGGCCACCTTCACATCTGACCGGAGATTGCGCTTGAAGCAGCAGTATAGCACCTGAACAGAGCAGGATTTGGCTTTGACTCGTGGCTTGCGGCTGGACAGCCTTGCGCTGGGTGGGCTTGAGCCCATCCATGACAGAGGGGACGCTCCTCATCAGGTCCTAATTCAGCAGACAAAGCCCGTCGGACGACACGATGTCGACAAGTGAAGTCCGATGCCATCATCGTGCAGCAAAGACTCATAACGTGAGAACTGCACCAGCTCTTTGTTGACCTGACATCGCTCCGCCCTGTGGAGGAAACCTAGTAGCTGACCCTGAGCACTCAGCAAAGTCTTCGTACGACACCGCCCGCTTGGAGTGATCCACGAATGTTCCCTCCTGCAAAAGGGGACGGCTTTGTCAACAGCAAATGCTTCGCCACACTTTTTACTTTTGCGCCTTGTACTTGTTCATCCACGATTTCCGATCATCCGAGCGACCCTTGTTGAAGGCCATGTCGATCAATTTGTTTTCGCCTGATCCCTTCCACCTTGGTCTGGTTAGGTTGACAATCATTCCTGTAGTCAACTGCTATGTTGTTACATGCTACATACAGCCAAGCACGGCTTGGGACCAGACTTGAAATCGATTCGGTGGTCATGGATGTTTCCAAAGTACTCTTTGGCTTCAGCTGCGGTGCTGGTCCCCAGGCCCTTGTAATACTTGATCTTCCAACCAGCACCATCCCTTGTCTTGGTCTTCCACTTCTCGTACTCGACCATCGTGAAGAATTGTATCACATGCCCATCCTTGGTTGCCTTCACAATCGGAGTCACGAACTGCTGGAGGAAGCCCTTGTTGCCTCGGAGCCTCAGTTTCATCAAGCTGGCCTTCAAGTGGCGTAAGATCCACTCAGCCATTCAGACGAGGGGCAAGTCTGGCCAGAAGTAATGAAAGAAATTGATGAGGAGACCCTTGATGTGGGAGCCATCGTAATCT
Source organism: Symbiodinium pilosum (assembly GCA_905231905.1). Taxonomy (NCBI): domain Eukaryota; class Dinophyceae; order Suessiales; family Symbiodiniaceae; genus Symbiodinium; species Symbiodinium pilosum. Next base: position 90,777 of record CAJNIZ010010224.1, on the reverse strand, counting down.
TGATCTGCCATGATCATGACCTACGCAAGCCAAAGTCTACAAAGGACTGCCTTAGTCCCCGCTTGCTTGCTTTTCTATACTTATACTCTGCTAACCGAACGCTGTAGGATTACCACCTGCGAAAGCCACACTGCCAGCCCGCTTTAGCTACCAGGAGGGCATGAACTGCACAGAAAGAACCCCCAACTAGATGCGGGCTTCGCATCTCGTGCTATGCATTTTCTTGATCGTTGCGCCTTACCGTAGCGCAAGTCTTGCAGCTTTTTCTTGTCGAATGACAGGCCAAGGATCTTGACGATATTCATTGCCTGTCAAGCTCTTACTCAAGCTCCACTACATGCGTATGAAACTTTATTCGAGCCTCTTTGTTTTCAGCCAGCGCTTTCTGGTTGATCTCACGCACATTCAGAAGTTTCCCACGCAAAGGGAAGACCTTGCATCCCAGAAGCTCTGTATTCCCCTGCAGACTGCTTTCAACCAGCATCTGAATCTGAGTGTAGGACACCATACTTGTCACGCCCGAGGACTGCCAAACCCGCCACGGCAAGAGCTTTGGCGCTATCGCCTTCTGTTAGGATCAGCGTGCATTCCTGTGCGCGATCAAGCCAAGTAATGCATCCACTCTTGATTCTTCTGGCTCAATGCATAATGCCGCCTTGGAAAGCTTGCCCCCTGCACGACATGTGTCGGCTGAAGCAGGCTGGCTTGGCAAGGCGATGAGAAAAGAACGAGCCTGCTTCGTTTGCATCTTCCAGCTTGGGAACTCCCAGCCTTGGCGTGAAAGACGAGCCGAACACACCACAGGCCGGAGGGGTTCTGGGTCTCTAGAGTCTTTAAGTGGAGCACACTCGCTTCCCATGGCTCGATTTCGAGATGTTCTTGTCCATTTGGAGAGTCATCTTAGACTGGGCCTTTGGAGGTTGCCCCTCTTTTCTGCGCGCAGAAAATTTCATCCGGCCTCAGCGATGACGGCATCCACAATGCCTGTATTGCTGAGCACCTTCAGTTGCAATGTCACTCAGGTCGACAGGATGTGACGAAATATCATAATGCGCCTCATCAATGAAAGCCCGGGGCAGACTGCAGCTGCTCCCGAATTGGGAGGCCTTGGCATTCGGCAGCTGCGGATGAGGCATTAGGCCAAAACACACAAATCAAAAATGCATCCTGTCAACGGTGGAAGCCCTGGCTGGAACTGTGGATTGCCCCGCGCCTTCAGTGTCATCTGTTCCTTCGTCTGTGAGCTGAAAGCAGGGTTCTCGATCAAGCCTCATTGAGAGAAGGCGGATCGGAACGCTTTATCAGCAGAGAAACGGATGCACAACTTCTGCGGCAACAATCCCACTTCGTTTGTCTAGGGGCCAAGCAGTTGATGAAAAGCCATAGATGGCTTTTAACGTGCCTTGGCGGACTCACTGCTGCGAATGCCATGCTCTCACGAGCAACGTCTGAAGCGCCAAGTAGCACTCGCTTGATCTCGGTGCCCTTGCCAGCTTGCTTTGCAGCCTCGAAAGTAAGTATTGAAATGTAATATCGACAAAAGAATTCCGCACGGGCACTGCAAGAGAAAGGCCTTGCTAGAGATTGCATCGACGAGCTGGTCTAGAACATAGTTGACATGCCTTCAATGCAAGCAGCATGGGTTCACTTTGCCTCAAGCATAGACTGTCAGCTGTGGACATGAATCAGTTCAAAGGAGGTGCGTGCCCCCTTTAGGCGTACTGATGGCATTGACGAAGGAGTTCTGTTGGAAGCCATCACCGTCAGAGCGAGCCACCAGCACCTGGCAATCAGCCAGAACACAGCAAATGAGCTGCAGAGCCTGGTGCATCTGCCAACAACTAGGAACATGTGCCACAAGCAAACTCCAGCAAGTCAAGCATCTCGATGAAAGCTACTGTGGAAGCGTAACAGGAAAATGTGGAAACCTGACATCGTCTCGGTCCGATCTGGCCTGCCAACGCTTGTTGATTTGTGCGTAGGCGTAGCCGTCCTCACCGTGGAAATGCTGGCAGTAGTCCACGAAGTTCTTTACATTCAGCTTTCCTGATGGATGCAGGTAGCTGCTGAGAGGTTAGGCTACTTGTGTTAGCTTGCTTGGCACCTTGCTACTGCAAACTTCAGAAGCTTTGCCAAATTATCCCAACCCCAGAGCAGCCCCGTTTCTGTCTCTCTCGCCACCCGACATGCGCATGCGCTCGCACACAAGCATCATCAGTCTTGTGAGGGCCTGGTTTTCATCCTTCGTGTGCGCCTTAACCTTTCCGTCTCGACCCTCAAGCCCAAGTCGGGGTGTTGGAAGCTGGGTCCTGTTCCAAACCTTATACGTAGAAAGCCCGTCACTTCAGCCTTCATTCGGCGCTCACCCGTGCCGTGGAGCTAAAAGGAGGCCCAATGATCCAGACCGGATGGGATGATGATGCTAGCCTTCCAACAGCCGGCAGCATGAGCATTGGTAAATCTCTCTCGCTCTCGGGGATCCAACCTTCAGGCACTTCGGTACTATTGACATTACACGTCAGATTAGAAGAGCTATCCGGGTTTGCGCATTCCGCCTCAAAAGTTGCGGATGATCTCAAGGGAATTCTGGCGTCTCCCATAAGCACCAACAGCCGCATGTGTACGCAGCTTTTCTGAAAAGCCCAAAACCCGCTTCTGAGAATGGAGACACAGACTGATGATGCGGAGGGGCAGGTGGGAGTTTGGAGATGGGGTGCTAGTTTGAAGCATTCAAAAGCCCACTCCAGCCCCTTATCATGGCAGCGCTGGCCCGCCATTACATTTAGGCCTGAGCCGGGAACCTGTTCCAGCGCCGACAGGCTCGCCACAGCACAATCAATGAAAGGTCAAGGGGCCATGTGCCCTAGGACCATGCTGATGCTGACCTCCTCTGGCTCTCTGGGAGTTTGAGAGGACTTGGGGCATAATGTAATGAAGTGTGCCAAGGGAAGCCGGCAACAAGAAGGCCTTGGGCTGTGGGGATTCCGCTAAGTTGCCCTTTACATGGGGGCCAGCCTATGCCACTCGACCTGGATTGTCACATGCAACTACTCCTGCCACGGAGGCTGCATTCCAGAGAGCTGCACATTCCAAGGGCAGAATCAAGCATGTTCCAGCACCTCTGCCCTACACCATAAACAGCATGATGACTGAAAGCCCGAAGCATCCAACCGTAACAGTGCATGCGACCAAGATGCGCCCATTCAAATACACGGAACATCGATCTCCACTTGTGCCTGTGAGAATGTTGTTGGCCGTGCAGGACCAGGGTTTGGAATTGATCAAAAGCACAGTTGTCATGTCACGGCCTCCGATATCGTACACTCTCCGCATCATGAGTGAGACTGTGTCAGCCTGGCCGTGGCACAGAACAAGAAACGACACAAACCACATTAGGCCACAAATGCCTCACACGGTACAGGATAGTATCTCAGTACCTCAGGAACCGATGCGATCTCCGCTGCGGGCCTCGAGGTCCTTCATGCCAAACTTGGCCAAATCCTTCGGGAGGCATCGCTGATACGGAAGCCAAGGAACCCTATTAACCCGGTTCTTTTCCAAAGTGCTGCCATGAAGCTGGCCAGAATTCCACACAGGTATAAGAGGCTGATGAGGACCCTTTGGTGATCTGCGGCTTTCCCTTCTTGCCTTAGCTGGCTGACTCCTGGCTGTGTGTAAGCACCATGCACCCCTACACACCAAGGCACTCATGTTACTTGTCCACTCCTGCTTGTACTTCTTGCCACCCCCTGCAAAGTCTGGCAAAATGGAGGCATTCAGCGCACACAGCAGATCCGGCGGCCTGCGGTCTCGATGACGAATTTCCTCGCAACGCACGCGCACAAATACATCTTCAGTCGTGCTCGCAACAGTTGAAACACGCAAGGCGATCAAAACTTGAGATGGGTGCAAACAGGTATCTTGCTGAAAACGTTGGTGAGCTTTGCACCATAACCGTTGCGGCCTCCCGTCACCTTTCCTCAGAGTTGCTACCCAGCCTGCTGCTCGTATGTGGTTCTCAACGCTTTCCAAAGGCAACAAATGACGAATCTATCAGTGAAGTGGCGCTCAGAGTCATCGTAGTTATCACTCGTGAGCAGGTGGCCAAACACCAGCTCCGGCACAAAAACCTTGTACTTCTTGTGCCTCAGAAGTTCAGGTCTCCTTTCCTTCACCAGATGGTCCCCAAAGCAAGGCATGGACAGCTTTATGGGGATTCCTTTTCCGTCATTCCACACCTTGATCCGTCCTGCAGGATCACATCTTTGGGATTGCCTGGTGTGCAGACTGCTGCCTTGATCTTGTTAATGTCCTTTGGCGCGGTCAATGTCGACCTTGATCGCCTCTCCACTGTGAACTCACACACAGAATCAGCTCAGGCGTGGCATCCCTAATTTGCCTTCATCTTCGGATCTCGCTGCAGGTTGTCAGCAGCATTGACAAGGATCTCGTCAAAGACTTTGTACAGCGCCGGTACATAGCTGATGTTTCTATAATCCATTTCCCCCTGACAGAATGAAGGAGGCATGACACCGAGTCCACTCTCAACCAAATGAAACCTAAATGTAACAATAGTACTGGCACGAAACTTGCCCTGAAGAGACTATAAAAGCGGCAAGAAGGCAAGTCAGCAGCCATGGCCTTCTTGTCGTTCCAGACCCATAAGGATTCATCCTGACCCAAAGCACATATCGCACATGCAGGCCTTCATGTGCCGGCTTGAAGCACAAGACATGCGTGCTGGGAACCTGATGTTCTACGGAACCCACATAGGTATCTGGACCTCGGCAAATCCAAGATCACCAGGTATCCCTGCAAAAATAGCTGTACCTCTCTGCGTCACGGTAAGATTTGCGCGGAGGAGTATGTGCTCGACCTGCAGCGTGAAATTGCTCTTCTAAGGAATGTCATTTCTGCAAAGTGAAAGTCAGCCTGCGTCTTCTTCTGATACGTTTGCTCCACCGTCTTGCTTCGCTTAATCTTCGGTGATCCAGCAAGCCCATCGTCTTCGCCTGCTGGCCCATGCTTCACAGTAAAGATGTCTGCACATTGCCTTCACTGCACTGAAACCCCGATGCTCCAATTCCTCTGTCACCGGTTCTTGCTGGCCTTTGGAGCCTCCTCGTGCTCCTCGAGCTCCTCGACCTCTCCCTCTTCCACGTCGGCTGCGACTCCTGCAAGTGAAGCTAGCGCCCAAGGGGACGTCCTCACGCCCTGTTACAATTCGTTGCAGCTCCTCCCACGCGGCATGATGCGGCTGGGCCGAGGCTAGATGTATAGTTTGTGATTCTGATAGGCGGTGGCTCATAAAGATTCTGCAAGTCACCTGGACCCAGCGGTCTTGAATTTGCTGGGATGCTTGCTGAAAATCCTATGCCATGCCGTTTGAAAATCGTACCCCATTTGAAGCATGTGCACTCGTCTAACTACTTCATTGCCGCAATGGCTGGGAAGGTTTCGGACACATGTCGCATGCAAAGATGGATCACTCGTGGGCAACAACTGGAAGAGAGCCTCCGTTCGGCCATGCTCAGAAGCCAGAAGTAGTGGTGTGCGGCCATCCAAGTCACAAGCCTCTCATCAAGCAGAAATGCCAGCATGAGGCAACTGAAGCAAAAGGTAAGACGCAGCGGTTGCCTGCCTCGAGCAAAAGACCGTGGTCATGCAGCAGGGCTATCATCTGCCATGGTTCACATGGATGTGTTACTGCTGCACACAACAGATTCGCACTGTGACACTGCCCTTCCATTATTAGCATGATCCACCTAACTCCTCACCCGCTTATACGTAGCGAGTCCGGTGGGCGATACAGAGTCGTTTTTTCCAGCAAACGCAGAAGGCAAGAGTGGTCGAGCCTGTCACGCCTTACCGAAACTCACTCTCCTTGAAGCACCGCTGCAGCTGCACAGTCACGTATGCTTCTTCAGCTTCACAGAACCTAGGCCATTTGACCGAAAAGGTCTGATCATCAAGCTGCACCCAGTCAAGGTTGGCAGGAGCGGGATCCCTCCCCATGCCCTCATAGCAGGCCAACACCTGCTCAGACGAAAAGGTACCACGAAAGGTTGCTGAACGCAAGCGAGGAAAGCAGACATCACGCAAGTTCTCCAGTACAGACGATACGGATTCATCCGCGGCAGTTCGAAAATAGCGGGTCATCTCAAACGACCGGAGCCCATGTCCAGCAAGGCGCAGTGCCTGAAAGGCTCCAGTAAAGTCCGCCACGCAGCCAAGGCTTACCTTTTCCAAAGAAAGCTGTCGCAAAGCTTCTTGTAGCCCAGCTGCCGTCAGTTGATTGCCAGGTCTGTAGAGAGACAGCTCACGCAAATTGGGGCACGAGACTGCAAGCGCTTGTAAAGCCACATCCCCAAGTCCCACCACGCCCGACAATATCAAAGTCATCAACGTCCGGTGTGGGCCTAGCACTTGCACGAAGGCAGCTCCCTGCGCAGACAAGATCAGTGGCGGTCCAGCACGCTCGGATACTTCAAGGGTCATAAGTCCTCCTTGATTTCCCGACCTGCTCAGCACGGACAGCAAGGTCGATTCGGCAATTTGTGGGGCCCCAGTGAGCGTGAAAACCAGTGACAGCTCTCGAAGCTTCAACGCACCTAGCGCCGCAATGCCATCATCAGTGAGTTCATCAACACCCTCCAAGTGAATCGATCCGAGATGTGGAGCCGCATTGACGGCTGCTTGCATGTTGCAGTCCTGCAGGTCCCGCAGCAAGCACAACCTCAGGGGGTAAAGGGGTGGCAGGATTCTACTCTGAGATCAGGATTTGTTTTTTTCACACAACCTCAGCTCCGTCAGTGTACGGGGCAGATCCTGCAAGAAATGCCCTCGAATGTCCTGCCCAACAAGATCATAGTCTGATAAATGGAACTGGACCAAGTTTGGGCAGCGTCTCAGGATGAATGAAAGCTCTTGCTCACCCATACCCTCGGGCAGCTGCAGCACCAGTGATTGAATGAGGTGACCGCCTGCCTGCAGTGCGTGAAGGTAGCTCATCTTCCAATCGTCCAGACATGCAGACAGCATGTGAGAGAGCTGTGGAAATCGGGAGCTCAAGATCGGAAGCGCCAGCAGGGTCGGGATGGAGGTCTCGGGTGACACTGCAGCCAGATAAGTGAGCCCATGCCCCAGTTGAAGCCACCTTCGACTGCAGGCTGTGGCCTCGAGAATGTCTGTGAAGGGCAGCAGGGAAATCGCATGCCCCAAACTGGAGTCCGCTAGCTCGGAAACGTGCAAGCCGGCCATCCGCAGCAACGACCTCCACAAACAGATCTACAAATCCACTTCAAAGGACTAGCCGCCTAGCCGGACTCCTTCGAGAGCAGAGGGCTTGCGGCATCCTACCCGGCACATGAGATGACCAGAGCCCTTAAAGGCCTAACACCCAGATCCAAAAAGGAGCTGCCCCGCCACGCTTCTAATAAGTTCTTGTCACTTTATTTCTCACAAGCCTCGTCATGACCTGCTCTTGCGGCTAGGTGAACCGCACCTAGGCCCACGGACAAGGTGTTTTTAACCGAAAGGACAAGGAGTCGGAAAGCGCTGGGCCTCTGCCATGGCCATCGGCTGCTGCCATGATTGCACGGCGCTGCCGACCTACCCATCCCCAACTTCAGCACAGCGGAGGTCCACAAAAAATCGTGGTGCAAAATGCTTGGCCTTGCAGGTGCCCCCGAACCACCTAGCAGTTGCTGCATCATATCCTGCTTTATTGAATCTCTAATTCCAGGCAAGGTTGACAAACAGCGCTGGCGGGACATCCAGGATGCCCTTCTCTGTAGCTGTGAGGAAGGCCTTGTCTGGAGCAAAAGCACTGCAAATCGTAAACTCGGACAGCATAGCTATGCGTCGGTGCAGCCGGGTGGCTTTTGCTTGCAGTGATGCCTCGCTACGTCTGCATGTGAGCCCGCACAATCAAAGAAAGTATAAGCGACAAACAAAACAGTCCTAACCCACGCTAAAGTAATGCTGCAGCAGCAGTAGCAGCACTAGCAGCACTAGCAGCCGGAGGCCCGGGCCTCATGACCTGTCATCGACTCTGGAGTCCAGACCCTCACGGACTCGCTCGGTCACGATGAAATGCCTCAGAATCACAAAACACTTTTGTGGTTTTGCCTTCAACTCACGGTCGAGGCTTTGCCTGCGAGGCTGCAGGCGGCAGCCCAAAAAAGTGCGACTGTCGGGTGCCACAATGATGTTTTAACTGCCTGCTCGAGCCAAATCGCGAGGTCGATCCCGAAGTTGTGCAGATTCAGCCAGACCAGGTCAACTGCCTACAGGAGCTCCAGTTTTTCCCTCATTGCCGGGAGAGGTCGTTGCTCCTCACTTTTGGTGCAGCAACCTGCTGCCAGACTGAAAGGCATTGGTCAAAGGACAGCTCAACACGCATGCGACCGGCCTCGTTCTCAATGGACTGCATGAAGACCGCCGCAGCCTCCTGCGAGTCCTTCTGCAAGCCTGACCACCTAGCACATGGAATGCTTCCTCGTGCTTGTAAGTAGCCTGAAGACAGGGGTGCAGACCACCGGAAGATGCGAGACGTGACTTCTGCTGCACCAGTCATTTTGCACCGGATGGTGCCATCCTGAACTCCAGCTTCTGCGCATCAAGTCAGGAGCAGTTGTCTTGCTGGGCTCTGGCTGGAGATGGCGGAAAGATCTCGACCTGAAGCAAAGGACTTGCATCATGCTGGCGGCCTTGTGATTTCGTTCTGCTGAACCTCGGAAATCTCGGAATCTTCAGTGAACGGGTAGCCCAATCCTGCCTCGCAGTTCTTGAACCACTTCCCGCGCAGAAAGCAAGCGTTTGGAGCCTCCACTGTCTGCATCACCAGGCGGAACGGTCCCTCTGCGGGCTCCTGCTGCAAGACAGAGCAGTGCAGAGGCAGGCAGAGGCAGGCAGAGGCAGAGTCTCAGACAGCCATCTAATGACAGCCTCCAGCTCCTTGCATTCCCGAGTGCAGAAGAAGCTCCCGGACTCAGTTGCAACTGGTGCTTTGCCAAATGCTGCATTCGCCGCATGGTTTAGCTGAGAATAGCACGCTAGCGCTGTCTGCCTTGTGCCTGAGAACCATGCCGAGGCCTCTGGCAAGTTGGCAAAGGAAACATGGAAGCGCAATGAGAAGTCTGAGTACCAAACCCTGCTTGAGTCGCCCAAGCCTCAAAGCACTGGATTGGCCGAGAACGGATGTGAGGCGAGTCAGCCGCACTTGTTGCGAACAAGCCCAGCTAAAGTCAGGAACAAGCAGGGTGAGAGTCAAGGATGGACCCAGCACATGTGACATATAGGAGCACGGGAGTTCCGAACTGACGGGAACAGCCTTGCAGGGAACAAGCCAAAAGTCCCAGCAAGAATGAAACGCTCCTCAGCCCAAGACCCTGAACCTTAAACAACTAAACCAAGAAAACCCGGCCCAAACCTTGAACCGAAACCTAAACAGTTTTAAACAACCTCATACCCTAAAACCCAACAACTGAACACCTCAAACCTAAACCCTAAACAATCCCACTAAATCTTTTCCAAACAGCCACCAACCCTAAACCTCAAAACCCGCAACCCTGGGTAATCCCGACCTCTGAAAAACCCAAACCATAAAGCCTAATTCATCCCTAAACATTCCCAGGCTCCAAAATCTACTTCGAATCCATGACCCAAAGCAACCCCAAATCCAAAACCCTCAAAATAAGCCTTAACTTAAGAAGACCTAAAACCTTAAACACTGAGCAACCCAAGAATTTAAGCAGCTCACAACCCTGAACAACCGTGAAGCCCACATCCAAACCCGACACCCCATAAATGCTCAACAAGCCCAAGCCCCAACACCAAAACCCTACCAAAAACCCTAAACAATCCTAAGCCTTGAAGTCTAGTCAATCCCTGAAAGCGTACCAAAGAACTTCAAACCCTAAACGATCCTGGACCATGTGCCCCAAATCCTGAGCCCTAAAGGAGGCCAAAGCCTGAACCCCTAAATAGCCCTGAACCCTAAACAACCTATGCTGTGTTGATGTTCCCAACTCCCGCTCTCGCCTCACTACCTTCTGTTCCTGGCTCGTGCTCTCGTCTGGTCTCGTACAGTCTCTAGTCTCTTGTCCTGCCTGAGACGTGCCCGACTCGATGCACTTGCGGCTCACGCGACTAACTTCCCGCTGAGAGCTGCAAAGGGGAATCTTGCTCGCACGACACGAGCCACGGGCTTGCTTTGGCGGGAGGCTTCTTGCGAACCTTGTTCCTAGCGCTGCCGGGCTTGACTCGAGTTCTTCAGGTGCATTGCCGGATTAATTGCTGATTCGGAAAATCAAGTGCTGATGCCGTGGCCAAGTTTACGGAGAAAAGGCGTGACATTAGAAATTCCGCCGCGCTTAGTGTGAGGGAACTCAGCGAAAAATTGCGGAGCACCCATGCGGCTCCCAAACAATTTGGGAAGAACAACTCCTGAGCTGAAACTGAAAAGAAGGGCTCAAGGCCAGAAGCTTTCAGCTTCCTTGGATTCGCTTTTGGGGGTTCAGCCAAAGCACAGTCATGGTTACGTCTTAGATTGAGGGGTATCGCTTTCGGGGGGGGCCCTATCGGTTTTGGGGTTTCTTGCGCGATTCCTGCATCTCACGGCATTCCTTCTCTTCGTGCCTAATACGCGAGTATTAACCATTGCTCATATGTATCCCTCACGAAACTGTCCTCAGATTACCCTCATGAAAGCCTACAAACCTTGTGCCTAGCGTGCGCGGACCCAAAGGCCTGAAGGTTGAGACATGGAGACCCGGTGATGGCTGATGATGCTGCCGTGGAGGCCGGCGACATCAGCATCAGTGGGTCTCTGTCTCGCCCCTCAGGCTTCCGGTGCGCACATGCCCCCTGCTTTGCTCCTGTTGTCCGCGAACATCTTTGTTGCTGTCTGCTTTTCAAAGCGACAGAACCAGCGAACAACTTCAATGCCTTCCTCCATTCAAATTTGGTCTACCAGTCCCGCCCTACATCCATGCACCCTTATTGGTTTGAAACCAGTGTCAATAGGCTGTCCCGAGGGCACCACTGTTACTAGAATCTCAGCATCTCAAGTTTAAATGCTTTGTGAGTCTGATTGTTGTTGCTTGACTACAGTGGCCAGCCCTCCCATTGGCTCAGGATGGTTGCTGTTTGCGGCCAGTGCAATTTTCATGCTTATTGCCAGAGCACCTACTGGCAGTCGACTGCTTACTGAAGATCCGTGTACACTCAGTCCCTGGCTGGACAGCTTCAAACTTCTTCCTCGGGTTGGCAAACGGGGCCTCATCTTGGTCTTGCTGAGAATCTGCGACATCCTCTGCCTGGCACTGCTGTGTAGAGCTGCAGCTGCAGCTCTGCAGCTCTGTTGGTAGAAATCTCGATTTGGCCTCTTCGGAAAGAGAGCTCTGCTTCTCTCCGTTCGGCTCGCACTTGACCATGCTGAGGTCTGCCGTTTGCAGGACCTCGGCTTTTCATCCGATAGGCAGGGAGACAAGGCGGTTTTTGAACCTCTGGGTCTGACCGGGTGTTCCGGCGACCTGGCAGAGATGGCAAAGTCAAGTGACCTTCCCCAGGACCCTTTCTTCGATGGCAAAATTTGGTAAGCATCTCTGTGAGGACCACTGCGATGGATCTGCAAACTGCGCCCAAAACTCTTCGCCTGGCGTCTCTTGCCTGTAAGCTTCTCACGCCAACTGGCAACCGAGGAGGAGACGTGATGCCCCTTTGAAAACGTGGTCCGCTGTCCAAACCTTTTCCAAATGACAGCAAAGAAGCGAAGCTGTTTACAGACTTCTGACAGCTATGCACCTGACGATTTTGGCAGGACCAAACTTTCGGTACAAAAGGTGGTCCGCAATGTAGACCGCCATGACCTTGTCTGCCGGCTTCTGCTTGCTTGAGGCCTGCTGGTATGACTTAAGCGGCCCGCCGCAAACACGAAGACGCACCACCAAAACAGGCAAAATTTGAAAACCTCTCAGGCCAACAACATGTTCACGCGACCTCTACTTCGGGCTTGCTGGGTTCTAAAGAATCACCGGGACGCGGACCATAGGATAAGCAGCAAGGAATTTGCTCTTCTTCTCGCCCTTGCTTTCATTGCGAGCTCATTGCATACAACAATAGCACGCAGGAGGCCAAACCAGGGCATAAGCTAAGGCATCTAGGCCGCCAGACAAGAACATCAAGTGGGTGCGCAAGAGACTTGCACGCACATAAGGCTGAAGGTTGTGGAGAGCACGAACAAGTTCCACTCTACAACCGACATGGGTCGCATCAGCAAGACATTGCACATGCATCTGGCAACTGAAGGGTAAACGACCCCATCGAGCTCAAGAATGTGCCAGCTAGACATATGTGAACACGGTGCAAATGCACACAAGCACTCATGCTGATAGCTCTGCAGCAAGTGACCACATGAAGGTAGGTGTGGATACCAACTGCGTCTTTGGGCTAGGCGAGAGGGGTCTGCGTGGCTCGAGCGTCAAACCTGAAGAAAAGCTTTTATTGCAGCCCATTTGCACTGGAGCAAGCAATGATGTCAGGACAGAGTGGTGGCTGTTCAGACACAGTGACAGTTGCAGGGTTGAGGAATTTAGCGTGCAGGGGCAGGTGGAGTCAAAAGCCTTGGGCTCGTTGCTGCTTGAGGGTATGCAGAGAGGTCGTCTTCCGGCACAGAGTTTTAGCAGGTGTCTGGGTTTGAGGCTTTCTGACTTTCAGTGTATGAAGCTTTGGCGAGGAGTGTTAAGAGAATTTGAAACGCATGCTTTTTTTGTCTGAAGGTCTGTGGCTGTAGACTTTTTTTGCTAGCTACGCCACCCTTGATGTTCAAATGCGTTTAGGTGCAGACTCGGATTTGGCACCCTGTGGGCAATCCTGGCATCACGGTTATGAGTCCAGAATCTGCTAGGCCGGAGAGGAAGACTGCCAAAGAAAGGTTGCATTGAAGATTTTAGAGTTTAGCGTTTAAGGAATTGCGTTTTCCGATTCTTGTTGGGGAGTTTCAGTTCTGATGTTTAGGGATTGCAGCTTTAGGCTTAGAGTCTTCAGGTTATCGTTTGTCGCATGCAGGGTGTTCAGGGCGTACGGCAGTTTTGGGTTTCGGGGATAAGGGCTGAAAGTCTCGCACGGTTCAGTCCTTGGGGGTTTCAGTAGTTTTGATTTCAGGCTTTTGGACTTTATGAGGAGATGTTGGATGAAGGTTAATGAGATGTGCGGCGGGAAGAGACTTGACTTTAGCACCCGGAAGAGGATGCCCCCTGAGCCACGAACCACCTTGACTGCAGTGAGGCTTCCACAGATGAAACAAGGGAGAAACTCATCAGGAAGCAGAAGCTCTGGGAAGGCAGCCTGCGTACACCCACTGAATCCTCGAAACCCTCGGCGGGCTCTTGTGACTGGCTGGAGGTGGCTGACTCCAGAATTTGAGAAGAACTGTCTGTGCAGGTCAAAGTCCCGTTTTGTGCTTGCTTTCTCATGGATCCCTGCCGAGAAGACATACGAAACAATCCCTAGCTTAAGGGTTGCAAACGCACGAAAGAAGCGAGGCAGACATCAGGTAGAACCAGCAGTGGAAACAAGATCTTGGGCAGGCTGGCCTGCCCTTCTCCAGGAGCAAGCTAGAGGTGGAAAGACTGATGTTAGCAGCTCAACCAGACGTACAAAATCTCCAAGCAGCGTGCCCCATAGGCTGCGGCGGAAGGCAGCCTGGCAAACACCAAGCGTGCAATCAAAGGAAAGAATGGCTTCCAAGCACAGCTTAAGCTTGGCAGCTCTACAGGAAGAGCAGTGTGGCGACCAGTGCCTGCGCCAACTACTCCCCCTCAGGATATTCTAGGGTGTGGTGGAAGTCAGGGCTTGAAAGATGCTTCCTTGATCCTTTACGACTGCTTATACTTGATGCTCTTGGTTGAGCATCTGGATTGGTCTGAGGAGGAATGCATGCAGGCTATAATGGCAGAGGGCATAACAGCATGTCAGACCTTGAGGCTTGTCTGCCAACCAGGGCGGAAGAGTAAGGCCACCATGGCCCCAACTTTCTTCGGTTAGAACGGTTAGAATATCAGCGTTGCGTTGCCACTCATCTTTGGGAAATGAATGACACCTGACGTTAAGCAAGTCAATCCAATAGTTTTAGCGCTGCAACGCCCCACTGCGGGCTTAAACACTGGAGCCGAGTGGCAAAGCACGGCTGACTTCGATCCCAGCAGGACGACACCCCGAGCTGCATGCAAAATCTGCGTGATGTCTTTTCAATGTAGATGAGAGCACGCAGGTGCAGGTATGTCGAATTACGAATTGATCAAATTACGCTGCCTCTGTGACGAAACGCTACCAGGCTGTTACCATAGATGCTCTAGCTCCATGGAGTGTCGGCTTGACATTCTCAGCCACCCCCGCGGGTTGCCGCCAAGCTGTCACGCAACCCATCCTGCACGCAGTGCAATCAACATCAGGAATAAGCTGCGCACACGTGCCAGCAATTTCAGTTGCGCAATGGCCGTCTTTTTGGCTGCCGCTCAATCCCAGCTTGCAGTGATGCGCAGCGTGTCCGTGCTGGGGCTCGGGGACGCCTCACCGGGCTTTGCCTCCTGCAGCACAGGCCAAGAACTTGCCATGAAAGCCTTCAAGGCCAGTGCCGCTTTGTTCCTTGTCGGTGCTGGAGGCACTTGGAGCAGCGCCCTTCCTGCCACGTTGTCGTCAATATTCAGCAGTGAACTTCTCTGTCATGAATTCTCAAGCGTCCATAGGCCTGAACCCCGCCAGGGTCGTCGATGTGGCCTCTCTCAGGCACCCACATGCAACCATTGCGAGTTTTGTCGACAGACCTTGCCTGAGATTGACGCCACATAGAAAGGAATTCTTTGGGTGGAAGATCCTCACTCTCAACCCATGCTTGTGCGAAAAAATGATATTTCACTGGGTTTTCAGATACTGAGGCAAAATCCCACGGAGCCACCAGCCTGGGCAGGTGCTTTCAAGGCTTCAATTGTTTGCAGCGGAAACTCAGGGCCGTTACGGCTTGTCTGCCTCAGGCAAGTAATTCCAGAAATTCGGCTGAAGAATCTGTTGAAACAGCTGAATGCGGTTGACACAATACTCCAGCTCCAATGCCTTGTCATTTGACGGCAAACTTTTCGCATCGCTTCCAGGTCTCTCCTGACTCGATGCCACTTAATTGATCGACGCCATGGAGAGACTTTCAATCCACCAACCTCCAGCACTCTTCGCCGCGGCTGCGGGAGATCTGCAGCTGCTGCGTCCCCTCGACGGAATTGCACAGACCTGGGGAGTCCAGTCCAATACATGGTCAGGGAGGTGATGTTGGGCTCAGGCTCAGGCTCTGTGCTCACACGGCACAGGGAAGTTGACCCGTCCTCTCGGTCAGTCTCCTTTGGACAAGGCCTGCAACAAGCCAGCTCCAAACAAGTGGCAGCACCCATCTTCTGTGACTTGTTCGCAGCTAGTGCTGAGGCGGGTGCGGTATCGGGCCCGCGCTTGTCGGACGAGAGAGCTGTGGGGTCATCAGTGTTTGCACAGGCTCCGGCCTCGCTGCAGGCACTTAAGCATACCAGGGAGGTGGAAAATCTTGGAGCTACAGAGTCCGCTTGACAATGCTGCGGCACATGCGGCAACCCGCTTAGAAATTAGAACGGTCTCTTGCATCTCAAGACGCGACTTTGATTACTGGCAAAGAACGAGTTCAGGCAAATTGGCACCATGGGCTTTGCCAAAGCTGATGAGTGTCTTCGCAAGGCCCACATGGCCCACCTAGATCCACCTAGTAAGGCTGTGCCTTGTTCTAGAGTTGGCTTCAGCAGGTGAGTCAGAGGACTGTTGGAGTCTCGCGGGATTGTATGCTGGGCACTCGACCGAGCCCGCTCCTGGTCACCAAGAGATCTCTGCCTCAGTAGCTGAATCTGGATTCGCATTTTCAGCAGTTTGCCAGGGCCAGCCACAATTGCTGAAAGCCTTGCTGGGTGGACATGGCCTGTCACCAGCCAACAGCTGCAGAAAAGATATGAATCCTGTGGCGCTAGGCAGAGTTGGCCTGTGTCAGCTGCATCCTCGCTTGCAAAGCAAGAGAGAAAGCTAACCCAGCTATTATTCTCATCCTGAGTGCTTGGCGCTAAAGCCTCTCGCTCTCGTTGGCCCAGCGCCTTAGCGCAAAAAGCTCGCACTTGCTCAGCAAACATCCACAGGCTGCTGACCAGTTCTTTGTCATGCGCTTGTCGCTCTGCCTGCATCTCGGAAATCACTTTCCCAACCTTGGCTGTCGGGGGGAGCGGGCTGTCCGGAGAAGTGCATTCAGGAGACTGAGGAGCCCAGCAATCGCTTGGTCAGCGGCCGCCTGGCCCACGGGCGAAGGGGCAAGAAGGGCTTTCTGGCTTTCTGACAACTTTGCTTGGCTCCCTGGCCTTGGAGTAGGCCAGCTCAGCCGATCCAACTGAGCTCCGCATTTGGACCATGGCACTCTCCGCATGTTCTCTGAGGAGCTGCAGCTCCTGATCTCGCTGTCGGTTCTGAGCTTCCCAGAGCTCTGAGAGCTGCCGCACCTCTGGCAATTCCAAGCATCAAGAAGGCGCTGCATCTTTGCGAAGCATCAGAGGTGTGATCTGATGAGACTCTGCCCGAGCATGCGGCGCTTTGGTGCTGCTGCTCTGCTAATTCGCCCACAACTTGAGCTTTGCTGCGAGTAACTTCCTCACGGTCGACAAAGCGTGCGCGGAGAAAACAACTCTTGCTTTGAAGCACGCCTCTCTAAGTCTCTGCCACTGTTGCTCTTCGACAGCCACACGATCCTGCAAACGGCTGCATGAATAGAAAAGCCGATGGGATCGGTAAGGGTTCGCCTGAAACTTCTGGTTCAACAGCTGTTCCAAAGACTTTGCCAGCAAGGCACCCTCATTCTGTGCCTAAGCAATGGAAAGCAGGCAGATGCAGGCAGTATGCAGGAGGCAATCTGCCAATGAGGACCTGGCAGCAATCGATTCCTGCCTTCGGGCTTCTGCAGCAGCGGCTGCTGCAAGGCCTGGCAGGCTGTGCATGGCTGAGGCTGTTCATTACGCTTGCTTGGCTACGCACTTCGGGTTTCGTTCAGCTCTTGCCGAAGCTGCGCAAGCTCCTGATCTGGCGTCACGTAGCTTGGACAGGACTTGTCAGGCAGCAATGTGCCGCGATGCGCTGGAAATCCTGGTCGAACTGCGAGGATCCGTGCTTCATCGCCTCCACGATTGAGCCCTGGCGGCAGGGGACGCTTGTGCAGCGGCTTACTGCATTCATAGACCTTCCATGACCTGCCTGTATGAAGGACTGCAGCTGATCTCCAAGCCTTCAGACTGCAAATTGGATCAAGGTGGGAAACCTTGCAGCTCTGCCCAGTCTATGTATGAGGTCTCAACTCTTGCATGCCCGCTTGTTGGGAAGCCCCGACCTGAACGCCAGATGCAAGACAGATTCTTCTGACGAGTCAGCGGTTCCAGCTTCATGTGCTCAGGTCTAGTTACTATTACTAGTTTTATCATGAGGGCTGGTGTGATCCGTGACACAACCTGACACGACAATTCAGAACTGTTCAATCCTCTCTGACCCCAACGCGTACTTCGATATACGTACCGTTGTGGCTGGCAACAACTGTTCGAGCAAAGGCTTTTTTACACCTGCTGCAGCCCTAAGGCAACTAGTCTTTCCACTGTTCTTGCCAACATCCAGTTGACATTGTTGCTTTGAAGATCCTCGCCTTATCACTTGCTGTGACGACTACGCGTGAGGGCAGCGCTGCCAGCGCCCTCACAGCTCTGCCAGCCCGCTGGCCTGGCTTCAGCTCTGTTGGATCTTTTTCAATCGGCCAATGACATGCTGGGAGCACCCCAGACGCAAAGCCTCAGGTGGCTCATTGCTGAAGTTCATCAGACCCGGCTACAAGGGCTCAGGCTCTTCTCTCGTGTGCACCAGCCACTGCATCATGGCCTGGACGAGGCCAACGATCGAGAGGCCTAGCTTCAGCGCTGAGCCCCTAACGTCTGCTTCCTGTAGCACTGTTGATGGCCTGGGAGTTGTAAATGCATGGGTAATAAACAGCTTTGATGGCTTGCTTTTGCCACGAGGCTGGGAGCCACGGGATGCCTCTTGAAGATCCAAGAGCGCCTGCTTTGCAAATCAGCAGGCTTCAGCACCCCAGCTCCGCTCCTACCTGCTGCATGCGACGAAGAAAGACCGACAAGGCCGTCAAGCTGCATAATCCTCAGCTTGTTTTCGTCACAGAACATACGTGTACCGACAACATCGTTTGAGTTGCCAGCCAGAAGATCCAACTGTGGAATCGTCCTCCTCCTTCGGACACTTGAGGATACAAGGACTGCAAGAGCCATAATGGAAGCATGTTCACTGTAGAGATGCCTGCATGCGTAGCTCCACAGGCACACAGGTGCTTGCGAAGTCTGAGAGAGGCTTTCTAACCTGATTTTCCGTCTCACCGTCGGTCCGTAGCGTCTCCACAACTTTTGCTCAGGCCAGAACCAGGAGACCAATCGCATCAGGCAACCAGAATGATGCTACAGCCGTCCTGGCCTACAGAAGTCGGAAGTCATGACTTCGCGGCATCAACAAGGAAAATCGCCCGGCCTCGTTCCCCGCATCGTTTGAAGGCACACTGCTGTGGACCTGTGCAGGGCAGCCAGTGACAGCATCTCAGGTTTCTGCATCCCCGGTCATCTTGGGACACGACATCTGGCTTTTTCTGTCGTCGTTCCTTCTTCGGCCTTTTGCATAAGCACTAAGAAAGGCTCAGGAACACATGAGTTTCACTGTCAAATCCAGGTAGCTGACTCCTCATGGGAATGAGGCCGTCGCTGCGCTGTGGGCCTTGCCACTCGCACTCAGCAACTCCAAAAGCCCTTGTGCAGCAAATCTACCCGGGCCTGGCACCCGAGCCGCTCCTCCGCAACCTTCCAGACTCGGCAAGAAAATCATCACGCAGCCACGCCGAACTACCTCGTGCCAGCTTGCACGCCATCGCGGATATCGCGGACCTGAGAAAAAGTGCACCTCTCGCATCCTTTCACAACTTCCGATGGCAATCAAGTGCGTCTTGCCCGGCCTCCGACGGCCCATTCAGTCGCATTACGTCGCTATGCGCATTTACATGCTGCACAACATTAACAACATGATCTCTGAGGGGCTGTCGATGGGTTCATGTTGGGTAGAGGCAAATGTGCGAAGCCAGAATCTGCTTTGGTTTGATCAAAGTGTGAGACTTTGCAAGCTTTTGTTGTTGGTAGTCTGCTCCTAGAGCAGCTGCATGCTCCAGCCAATGGCTCCTACCAGTATGACATCACACGTGCCTGAGCTGACGAATTCCATGCCCAACCATGACCCATCTTGAGTTCAGCCCATCCTGCTCCACGTCCGCGGCATGTTTCCGCACTTGCCTGCACATGCATAGAGGACTTCTGGATCTGCGCTTGCACTTTTCAATCCGTACTTGGCAGGGATTGTGAAATTCCTATGCAAGCGCCAATTCGGTCAAGAAGCACTGCAAGCTTGTGCATGACTGCCAAGAGATCCACCTAGTTTGCATGTTCGACTTGCAAGCCTCACAAAAAGTGCAAAATACTGGACTAAGTGAGTAATGCAATGACTGCCAGTGCCTTATGATTTTTACTGCTGCCTGGAAGCCTTCTCGTCCTGATCCTCCTTTGGCGGAGGCCAGCAGACGCTGAGATCGCCAAGAAACAAAGCCTGCTCCTGACAGCAGGTCCAGTAGGAGTCTATCATCCCCTGCGTCCTAAGTGCTGTGAGACCTTGTACATGATGAAGGAACAGTAGCAGCCCTTCTCCACATCAGAAACTTTACGATCATACTTCTCAACGAAGGCCTGAAGCAGTGGGCGCTAGGTGTCTCGCATGGATTCTTGCACTGTCTGAGCCTTCATGGCAGTGTGAAATGTGTCGTTGGCATCGATTGGCTCCTGTAAATCTGCACAAGCACAACACAGACTTTGGGCACAATTCAGACTTATCGCCTCATCCAGAACCTCATCCCTGGACACTTTCGTCATTCTCCTTGCGGGGGATTGTTCAATCGACAGGTTTCAAAGCTACCCCAACACGTCAACCTCCGCTCCATCTTCACCTTCTCTCCAGTCAAGGCATTTTGATACTTGCCTGAGCCCAGCTGCTGCAATAAGAAGGCCAAAGTCAGGAGCCAAACAGCTGGCACAGCCAAAAGCAGTAAACGCAGGGAGCACGCCTGTCTCGCAAATCTCACGGATGGCCTGGAACCCTTGTGTCAGCTCGGTGCAGTCCTTCACTGTCTTTGCACAGCTACCTTCACCAGCGGCTTCATCTCAGGCCAAGGTCTGTCCTGGTAGACCGTGAAACTCTTCATCACCTTCGCTTTTGCAAGCTGCTTCAGATCCTCAGAGATCCCAACAGTCCACGTGAGCTTGCGGAATCATTTCAATCACCAGCTGGGCCTCGTCAGAGAAGAGCTCAGAGGCAGTCCCAGGTGGCATCATCGCAAGGATGAAGTGCAGCATGTTGTGCTGATGCAACAGTCCCGATCACGCCGGCTGAGGGCAATGACAATATGGAGTTCACGGCCTTCGGAGAAGCTGTTGACTTGGTCTGCACCTGGGTCTACCAAAAATGCCCAGCAGCTACGTACATTGCAGGATCAACTCTGAGGCATGGACTAGCTTGTCGAGTGAGGAGAGGCTGAAACCGTGAGGGGCTTGAGGTGCCTGCGCTTCCACGGCTACCAATTTAGCCTCTGTCTGTATGGGTGTATGGACGTTGCATCCCTACGAATCCTTTTCCTAGATATCAGCAGTGAGATTCATGGCGAAACTTCATGTCCGCGGAGACTGTGAGACAAGCGGACTTGAGACGAGAAGTTGGGAGAGGAAGGCCGCAGTTTGTCTTGAAACCTATACAGTCATTACAAAAAATCTAGCTTATGCCTGCCGCTTTACTTCGAGATTGCAAGCAGACCATTTATCTGAATCGGAATGTACAGTACAAGCACTCAGTGCACATCCTCCAGGGCAAGGGAACCGCTGTCTAAAGCTTCGTACAGGCCAGTCTAGTCTACAAGACTGGTGCAGCTGCGCAATGTTGAAGGCATTGACGAATGGCCTCGTCCAGCATCCGCGGCGCACAAACCACAGGGCCACTTCAACACTGCGCAGTCCGTCCCCGTACATCAAGCACGCTGATCCTAAATGATCCTCAGCTGCAAGACAACAGCTCACATTTCGCCACCTGTTTTTTCAGTGCTCTGCCTTCCCGTAACACTTCTTAGCGGAGACATGTGTTTCCAACACTTTCTATTTCACTTTGTCGTGGCCAGAGCCCGTCTTCTTCGCATTGACCTCGGCGGCCTTGATCAGTGGCCTCTGCCTTGATGAGGCCAACTTTACAGCGTGCGATATTCAAAGTCTGCTGGGAAGGCATGGCGTACACTTAACCCCGCAATGCGTCTTGCGTTCACCGAGAGATGCTCGTAGACTTCCTGAGGAGTCCACAGGACTGACGGTCTCAAAAAAGCTCGTGAAGATTCGAGGGCGCCTCCTCGATACCAATCCTGTAGAAAGCCTCAATTTCTTGCAGTCTTGGAAGATCTTGTGGCGTGACTAGAGTAATTGCCATATCATTTCGAGCATATGTGCCACAGCGTCCCAGGCGTTGCAAATAGACCTCCCGACATGTTGGAAGGTCATAGTTTACAGTCAAGCCAACCTGTGGTATATCCACGTGACGCGTCGGAAGGTCGGGGCAAACCAAGGTGCCAAAGACAGCTTTACGAAATGCTTTAAGCGCTGCCTCCCTCTCTTGCTGAGGAGTATCCGCATGAACGAAGAAAATAGGCAGTTCAAGTTCAAGCCTCTCAAGATGATTTGCCACAAAGTCCGCCTTGCGCCTCGTGTTGCAGTAGACAACCATCCGTGTAACAGGAAGGTGCTCATGAAGATCTCTTAGGCACTCAATCTTCCACTGCTCCCATTCAACATTCAAGTAGAACTGCCTGACGCCTTCCAGAGTCAGATGCTCCCGTCCTTGTCGAATTATCACTGGATTCTTCATATACCGCGCAATCATCTCGAGGCACTCAGGTGATTTCGTCTCTGTGTTCAAACATACTTGGACGTCGGGCGGCAAGCCGCAGCAAATGCCGTGAATCTGCTCCTGGGCTGCGAGAAGGACGGATAAGGCTTGGCGGCACAAACTCCACATGTGGCGGACCTCTGTATGTACTGTTGTGGAAAACTGCCTGTAGTACCGGTGGCTACGGAAAGCTACATACAGAGCCTCGAACCCTTCCAATGGCTTACAAAAACCTTTGGGCAGCATCTGCTCACCGCTCCGGGAATTATTCTCAGAAATACTGTCTTCTGGCTTGGCCTGAACTTCCCCAGACACCCTGCACCGTGCAATCCCCGCGGCCGATCGATGACACTTAAAACCACTCAACCTCTCAAGGTTGAGTGCGTCTGCGCTTCTCTGAGGTACCCTTTGCTTGCTTTCGTTGGGATTTCATGCAAAAAGATCAAGAAGTAGACGCAACTTTTGGATGGAGCGGAGATGAGTCTCAAGTAAGGAGCTCAGGCCCTGGGCGTGATTGAGCTTCAGCCGAAAAAGATCTGACTCTCGATGAAGGAGGCAACTTGTAGATCCGACAGGTCGCGGGATGTCTGTGAAAAAATCAGGTTTCAGCCAGGGACAACATGCAAACCTGGATTCAGGATTCCAGCAATGCAAAGATCTGCAAAAAGCAGAGGTAAGGCCATCGCATGCCCATGCAAGTGCTTAAACCAAACTCATGGACCGATCGTTCTCAAACGCAGCACTGTACCAAGTCTTAGGGTGACCATCACAAGCAGCTACTTGCAATAGTGCTATGGATCAGACCCGAACATCCCTCTTAATACAGATGACAAGCGCCAACTCTAATGCACCGTCATAAAAGGGTTAACACATGCCAAGACTAAGCTAGCCACACTGAACCCACGCGAAATGAGCTCTTGCACTTCATCCATCGCCA
Source organism: Symbiodinium pilosum (assembly GCA_905231905.1). Lineage (NCBI taxonomy): Eukaryota > Dinophyceae > Suessiales > Symbiodiniaceae > Symbiodinium > Symbiodinium pilosum. The sequence continues at coordinate 67,733 of CAJNIZ010010224.1, read as the reverse complement.
GCAATTTGATGTCATCCACCTTCAGAAAATCCCTTCTCATCATATCATAAACGCGGCCAGGCGTTCCAATAAGCAAATGTTGGCCATGACGACAAGCATTCAGATCATCCCTCATATATCCACCCCCGCTTAACGAGCGAGACTTCAGCTTGGGATTCCCCATGCTCGTCGCGACTGAGCCAATGGCAACAGCCAGCTCTCGAGTCGGAGTTAGAATCAGCGCCTGACTTTGGTCTACGGAGCTGTCGATACATCGGATGCAGCAAATGACAAAGGCAGTGGTCTTGCCCGTGCCTGACCTTGCTTCTAGAAAAGTGTCGCGCCCATCTATGATGGGCATGAGGCCATGTTGTTGCATGGAAACTGGTCTCTCCAAGCCGTAGGCACGAATGTTCTGCAGAAGATCTTGCTCTAAGCCGAAGTCATCAAATGATGTGCAGGAGGGATACTCCTCTCCACCATAAATCTCCGAAGACATGGCTTGACGAATGAGTGAAACTGTGCCGCGTTGGGCAACTCAGGGATCCTGAGTGGCCGCTTCAATGACTTGAACCAGCAGTCAAGGCCTGTGCATGGGAATGCTGTGCTTCAAGAAAGTTACTGGATGCTTCATATGCAGCCAGGTGAGATATTAGAGCTTCTCATCCCTCATGGGGTGGGCAAACGCGGGAAGCACCAGGCAATTGCTGTTCAGGATGGTCCCAAAGCGGTGAGCCATCGAAAAGAACCTGGCAGCCATCCATCTTGAGGGTGAAACGGCTGTGCAAAACAGCTCGACATCTCCATCTGGCCAGCATCTAACCATGCCAAGCCAGCTGGCGGAGCTCCATCTTCTTTGCGCTCAAAACTTGCAGAGCCTTGCGGAGCTGGTATGACTACTTGGGTCTTGCTGAAGAATCGCAACGGCGCCTTGCAAAGAACTTCCAGGTCCGCGACACATTTCGCGAAGCCATCCTAGATCAGCTAGCCAAGACAGAAAGGGCCACAAGTCTTCAACCTGACAAAAGTGCGGTCCTCAAAAGCGAGCTGAAACAGCATGCACTCCAAACGTTCCTCCACCTGGGGTACCTTTGCGTTTGATGCTAGTTCCATCCGCTTCATTGCACTCCGTGCCCAAGGTTCTCAAGCCTTGAGGACTTCGTGGATGAGGCGGTGCAGCCATGGATCCCTGAGTTTCTTCAGCGCAGCCTCATCAGGCAATTGGTCCGCCTGCCAGTGCTGAATGAAACGGCCTCTCCGTTGGTCTGCACAAAATCTCGAATCTTGTTCCTCACGCATTCGCTATGAGAACGAATGTCTGCGGACATGAAACTCCAGCAGGCTCAATTGCAGCCCGTCTGCCCGGTGACTGCTTGGTCACGTATGACTTTGCGAAGCATGCACAGGCCCTGACGGCTAATGGTTTGACTAGAAGACAGCAAGACTTGTGAACAAGGACTGCCTCCTCCCTGAGCACCTCGTAATTGCAGCTCAATACCTTGCTCCGTGACTGGTCAGTGCAAAGTAATGCCGGGCAATGCTCTGGGATTGTGCCTGAGCCTCATGCAGACTGCTTCATTATGGCAACAATTTGGCGATCGCTTTCGTCTGCGACAACGTCTATGACACCAAAACAGTTTGGGAGCATGCTGCAATTCCAAGCCAAAGTTTGAGAAGGTTGGGTGAAGAGATGCTGGGTGGTCACATGGCCTCTGTTCTTCATCCGATACTTGCTCATCAAGATGCCCAGCCTGTCAGGCAGAAGCTAGAATCCAGCACTGACACCACAGCTGCGCACACGCTGAGGGCAATGCATCCGTCGCTGCTTTTCATCCAGAATGCTGATCTTGTCTGACTTGCCCTCAACATGAAACATGAAGCGAAAGCATCCCCTCTGCAAGGTTTGCAAGAGTCTGACGTTTGGTGGAGAAAAGGTGCCCAAATGCAAAGGAAAAGATGCAAAACCGCCTGGCTGGAGTCTATGTATCCAAAGTTGGAAGGGGGGACATTCCGCACTTGTGGCGCTCTGAACCTGATTACCTCTGCCCCACCCCTTGACACGTTACATGCCTGGCTACCTCATCCAGGTTTTTTTTGGTTGCTTTTCTGAGTTCCGTCTGGTGCCGGGCGTTTGGTCTGGGCCTCTGGATTCTGCGATATCAGTATTGTTTGAATTCCTGGGCTTTTTGGCAGCTTAAGGCTCAGGACCTAATGAATTTGAGCCCTAAGACGTAGGATTTTGGAATGAAATGATGAGTTCATGAAATAAGGCTTGTTGAAGCTGCAAGGCTGTAAGAGCTTGGGCTGCTTGAGCACAAAAGGGCTGTAGTCTTCGAAAAATTCAGGGACCCCGACTACGGTCCTCCCGAACCCCGACAAGGCTTGTTGTCTTGGCCTTCCTATGCACTTCAAGCTCTGACCGCAATAAATGAATCATGTAGCCCGTAGCCCCGTAGCCCGCTACCCTCAACAATGCCGCTTTTGGTTATGACCCCCCTGCATGGATTCGACCCCCAAGCCAAAGCCAAGAACACCAGCAATTGCTCTGCATTTCCTGCGGCGCAATGGCAGCTTTACTCTGAGTGTACTCACTTTGGGAAAGTGGCCAGGTCAGGCATAGAGTAGGCAAGGAACCACAATGCCATGAACAAGAACAAGGCCCAAACTGGTGGATCATCACTGAAAGATTGAACTGAATTTAATGTTCATGTGCTAGCCTTGTAATTAATCGAACCAAATGGGCTCGTTTGAAAAGCCAAAACTGTTAGGATGTGAAGCAGTTTGATGCCTTATCAGCGCCTGCTGATTCAAAATGCAAAACTTTGAGGTTGGCTGAGGCAAGGTCCGAGTCTAATTGCACAGCAGCTTCACGTCTTTGGAAGTAGATCTGGCACAGCGGTGCACATGTTTTCAAGATGTGAAATTCAAGGCTAGCACTCCCGACTTCCTCTCCCGGGTGTAGCCGCAGCTTAGCCCTCATCTAGCCTTTTCAAACTTACCTGCCCAGAAGCCAGGTTGTCATCAAAAGGTGCCATCAATTTGGGATGCTGCATGCTGGAAGGACACCTGTTCAGGCCTAGACATCGCCCGAATTCAAAATTATTCAATTCTCCTACAGAAGGAATCCTGATGTGGATCTTCTATGGTAAGCCCGAACTCCAGCTGAGTCCTCAAAAGACTCGCTTTCGTGACTGAGATCGATTAGCAGATCGATTAGCCCACGAGCTAGTTGGTAGTTTCCCAAAGTAGGGGGACCCCAATATAGACCCAGAAAACTCTATAATCCTCATGAAAGGGACCCCAAAACAGTACCCTAATGTTGGGAAATCCCCCTTTGCAGCTGACTGATGCACCCAAGCTCAAGGATCTGATGGGATTCGCTCTTTGAATGCTCTTAAATTCCTCATTGATGCCTCGATAATCTTGTTGTTGTGACGTGCTTCTTTGTGTGCTCGCTCGTCTAAGGCTAAGGATGCAAGGTTGGTTTTGCGATGGATTCGTTTCGGGAAAGAAGTTGCACAGTTATACAGCAACGATTAGGTTCTTCGAGCAAGAGACAACGAGAACCATACCAGCATCACTCGCAAGCACCAGAAATGGAAGGATCCCAAAAGCATTGGGAAGATGATTGTTGATTTCCGGTTGCACAAGAAACGGATCTTGAGCAGCTGTAAAATTTGGGCAGGAACCTTGCACTGTCATTGGTGGAAAGTTGAACGATCTTGGCCAGCTCTTCATAGTGGGTGGCTTGGCTTCCACCCCCCTCTTTGACAATCAGATCAAGAGTACATGCGCTTCACCAGGATAGCGTGGGCATTTGTCTCTGCTAGCTAGACATCAGGAATCTGGGTCAACCAATGATGAAGATACCTTCACGTCTTTTGTGCAGAACAGCTCAACACTGAACATCAATATCGAGGCAACATCTGGCCTCGATCATCGAATCTGGGAGATCTTCACTTTCTGGAGCTTCTGGTTGCTCGTACACGGCTCCGAGCTGCTGCTCTTGGTCCGGATAGGTTATCTCTGGTGAACCCGAGGCAGCTGCAAGCATCTCTGCACATTGCTTCAGTAGCGCGCTGCTACCTGCGTTCATCTTCTCAGCGTTGGCCGGCAAGGCTCTCCAGTAAAGTGTGACCAAGTTGTTTTTCTTTTTGTTTTCTGCCTGGCACTTCGCCTTAGGCTTGGCCTTGGGCATAATCGAGGGCAGCGGCGGGCCCTTGCCTTTTCCTCCTCCCTTGCCTTTGGCTCCCTTGGCACCCTTTGCTTTTGGTGCAACCGTGTTTGGTTCGGCCTTTTCTGGCTCAGCAATTTGCAGGCCTGTCTCTGTGTGGCTCAGCAATTTCTGCTTGGCCTCCTGGAGCTGCTCGACTTCCTGAAGCTGATTTGCTGCTTGGCCTTCTGCTCGCTGCAGTTCGGCAAGCTCAGCCCGAATCAGTCTCGCTTCGCCTTCAGCATGTTGGTTGATGAGAGTTGTTACCTCTGTCATGATCTTTTGCAATCGATTACACACCACAAACTCTTTGAGGACTGTCTGCTTTTCCTCACTTTGCGCAGGCTCCCACTCCGCCGTTTTAAGGGCATCTTGCCAACGCCGCTGTTCCTGCCGCAGCAAGAAACTGTTCTGCTCCTCCAAGTCTAAGGGAGCCAAACGCTTTTGGTACTCAATATCTTGCTGCAGCTGGCTTGCCCTAGCGACGAGGTACTTCAGCCGGTCTGAGGCTTCTGGCACCTCCGCGCTCCCCATCACTGCCACTGCCGCAGAGAAGGCTGTCTTTTCTTCATGGCTGGAGAGTTGCTCGAACGGAAATCATTCTACTTCTGGTATCCCTCTGTCCACATCCAGGATATGTCGTGTACCATGGGTCAAGCGCTTACCCTCTGGAATGCTTGCTCTGAGATCGCCATTCAGTGCTCCTTGCAATGCTGCCTGCTTGGGCCAAGCTGAAAATCACGGCATCATCACTCAACCCTCACACGGCTGGAATGGTACCTGGTAACGTTTAGCTCCCTTGTTTCCTTCGAATCAATGTAGCTCGCCGCTCAGAAGGCCCAAGACGGCCTCATCCAAGGACAAGCTGCCGAGGAACTCAGTGCAATGCCTTGCATCTGAGGCACGCCGTCTCTGCTTTGTTCGTATCTTGCGCTTTGGCACCTGATGCGGTCAAATCATTGGCTGCACTTAGTTGCTCTACAGCTCCACTCGACTACAAGCAAAATCCGGGCACTGTTTGGCGCATCATTCGGGTCGCCTTGCCCAAGTAACCTCAGCACGGCACGGAATTACGAATGGCTTGCCAAAGCCGCTGAGGTCTGGGCCAAATCACATAGGATACGCGGTAATCTTTCTTGCCTTTCAGGACCTCAGATGCCTGGCATCACGATGATGCTGAGTCCGCCTCTTGCATGATCTCACCGCCTTGACTTTATGCAGGATCTTGTCCGACCAGAAAGCCTCAGCCATTTGGACACGGGCTTGGACACTCCAGCGAAATAAGCGGACAGGACGTCGCACTCGTGTGTCAATATGCATTCAAAACTCGTTGGTTGCGACGCATGCAGACAGCTCTTGAATCAGCGAGCCCGGGAGGAAAGAGGCGACGTTAGAGTTATTGTGCGCTACATTGCGATGAGGCAACTTGTGGAGAGGGCCTGTTCGTAACGGACAGGCCGATTGAAATTCAACAGAGTCGTGTCTCCACATCAGCTGGATTCCAGCATGTAAAGGAAGCAAAGCCGTGTCTTGATGGTCGCAAGTAACTACAGAAACTGCGCAAGACGAAAAATGCCTCCCTGGGGGATGGACAACGAGCGTCCCACTCTTTGGGGGCAGCGTGACCTTTGCCACAAAGAACAAAGTAGCTGGCGTCCCCCCAAAAAACCATCGTCAACTAAGGCCCCGGCCGGTAGACCAAGGGCTTCTGGATTCGACTTGGCCGCCTCCGCCTCGCGATCAGACCCATGCGCAATGATGTCTCTGCCGTAGAGACAGGAAAGCTGCTGAACACTGGGCGCCTCTGTTTGTCCCTCCCCAAGAAGGACAATCTCCCCTCCGAGGGCGGACCTCTGAGATCATAAGTCGCCTTGTCAAAAGACAGAACATGCAGCGAAGCCTCCAAGAGTCGTTGAGGTACAGGAGCATCCTCACAGTGGCAAAACCAGATATGATGTGCAGCAACCTTTGATGAGCTAAGATTCTCACGACAGTTTTCGATTGTAGGGCTTCTCGGCTACACCCACCTCAGCTGGGCCAGATACGGGCAAATCGTTCGCAAAATCTCTAAGGCAGGAACGTCCAAGTGAGCATCGAAGGCCGCACCCTTGCCGACGCTCATGTTCAGCCTTGGCTACGTCTCGAATTGCTGATCAGAGCCCAGCTGCACTTTGGACTCAGGGTTCTGCTTGTTGCCAATGAACTTGTCACAGAGTTCCATCTCCGGAAAAGCAGCATTCACCTACAGCACATTATGGGCTCCCAGGACCTTCCGCTTCAGAATCTTGATGACACTGATGCATGAGGCACTGCATACTCAGATGTTTCACACGTCTGACCAACTCCCTCGTCATGGTGACGGTGTAGTGCCACATGCCTGGCAAAACTTCCAGCAAGACGACATGACATCATCATCAGCAGGATCCCTAGTACGTAAATACAAAGTTCAAGGTAAGCCGGTGACGTGGAGAAGTCGTGTACTTTTCGCTCTTGATCTCTGTGGCAAACACGTGCTTCTTGTCATAGTAGATGGCTGTCACGACATTTGTTCAACACGCGTGTCACCAGCCACGCTCGAGATTTATCCGAGGGGCTGCCCCCCAGTACGGATTGAGACTGTATGAAGTCGCCATTGTCCCAAAGGTCCTCCACCTCTTGGCCTTTGCACAATTCAGCAGAGCTGCAGGACTCTAGCTGTTCTAGCTGAGGCTTTGTAGGGCTCCTGCGCATGGCACGGAGCAGCGGCTTGGGCAGGACAGGCGTAGACGAAGCCCACCAGCCTGACTTCGTTTCGAGGTGCCAAGGTGTCTTCACCCAGGGCAGCCGCACCGTGGTCACGAAGGCCCGCAATGAACTCGTCACACCAATCATCGATCGATGCCAAAACCTGGCCACATGTACAACCAACGCAAACAATTCCCAAACTCATGCCGACATTAGCTGCTAGCAGTGAATGGACTGTTTTTTCTGGACAAATGCAGCGCACTAGCACGTTTTGATTGAAGTTACTTGCATGGTCGGTGCCAACGGGTGGGGATTTCTCTGATCATCAGATGCAGCCTAAGGGCGCCCTTACACCCTTTGCATCGCCACCCGCGGGCGTCTCTATGCAGCTCAAGCGTGGGGTGCACCCCCAAATGACGGAGTTCATGGCCCGAGAAAGGGCAAAAGAACGAAGCTGCTGCTAAGATTCTGCGTCGACACCACTTCATGGACTGTAGCTTCACTTTTGAAAGATGTGTAGCCTGACAGTGACGATGGCAGACACTTTCAAACTGCTACCATGTCGGGGTTGGCATGCAAGCTCTCAGAAATCCTGGAATAGGGAGATCTTGCTGTACTGTGTCCCCGCCAGAGGTCAAATTCAGTCAAAGTGTTTGGCAAAACTAGAACCTGTTCACAATTTTTGGAGAAAAAAAACAAGGCGACCGCCCTATGCAGGCTACAAGATCCAGCACATCCCATGAAGCTGTTGGAGCATCCATGGCATTCAGTTCCCATCTGTGACAAGCTGTGGGTGCCTGCTTGTTGAACTTCCCCACCTCGGACTCTGACATTGCAAAGTCCTTCCAGACAAGAGCTCGTTGCAACCATCACCCAGGCCCCCCCCCCGCAAGCTGATGGCCTTTGTTGAGGTCTGGGTAGCGGAAGGCGCTGTCGTGGCTTCGCCTCGCATAAGTCATCTCAGCTGTCCCCATACAAAGAGTCCCTGCTCCAAGCCTCCAAACCCACGCCCGTGCAGTCCAGTCCTCGAGGGTCTTCTCTGCCTGGAAAAGCACAGAGCCTTTCATACGAAATACCTTGCAGAGGAAACAGCCTGCTCAGTCGGAGAGCAAAACCTGCCAGAGCACCTGGCAAGCTTTTCTGCAGAGACGTTTTGGCTTTTGGATGGGTATCACACTGGCGCTTGCACCTTTCCACCAGATCTGGCGAGCTGCTGGTAGCCTTGCCAATCTCCGCCCGGGCACATAGCACCAAATAGTTCATGCTGTGCAGAAGAGGGGCTGCCAAGCGCCATATCCGACATCCTATGACGGTCTTGGAGGCAGGTGTTGGATAGAATACGCACAGCCAACATTTTAACAACACGCAGACGCAGGAAAAGCAGTCAAACCGTAGACCCTTGTTTCCTGCAACGCCTTGACAGACATATGCTTCTGCCGGCGGGAGATTGTAGCAGCTGCCTCCTTCCAGCAAGATTGCATGAAAGAATCAAGAGCAAATGGAGCAGCATGTTCTTTTGTTCCGTGCCTTGTGGCCATCACGGACCACACGATTGCAGGCATGATGACGGCAGAACTGGCCAGCAACAAGTGGTTGGACAGGCGAGGCTGCAAAGGAAGCAACCCAGGACAGTTGGACCGCTGCCCCGGACGACACGGGCTGCATGACTCCCCTAGGTTTCCTTCTTCCGGATCTGTGCTAATGTGGGTCCAGGAAGCTTCAATCGCTTGCTGGAGGAATGAGGCTGTATGGCATTTTGGCTTCCATGCAAGCTGCTCTTCAGTGTCAGACATGCGGCTTGACAAGCGTGAATGGCATCAGCAAAGAAGATACTGCGGCTATGCGATGTGCCTAGAACCTAGCGCGCGAATCGCAATTTGCTTTGTGTCACGCAGCTCCCGGCTGCACTGTGGAGGCTGATGATGTGCTCCTGCTAGGGTAGGAAGGCTTGCACTTAGCAAGCTGTGAAACACAGGTCAGGGAGTGATCCATGCTCAACGAGTCAAACGGAAGCTGACAGCTGCACAAGCACCCAAGGATGCCAGTTGGAGATTCCAACTTCTTAAAATGGATTGATAGTAGGATACAGAACATTACCTGAAGTCGGAAGTCTCCGGGCAAATCTGAAACGAAACATCACTCGCAGCAGCCACTAGGCCACCACGCCGGCTTCGTTAAAACATGTACACAATGGGCAGCTTCCTGCCAACTTCTCGCCGACCAGCTGGGATCAATAAGTCAGCTAGTTGGGACGAGAGTTCCACAACCAGCAGAAGGCATTAACACGCATGATGAAGTTCCATGCAGCCTGCCTCAGTACCTCAGCAGCAGTTTGGTCCATCTTGGGCAAGATTCAAACGAAGCTTGAGGACTTGAGGCCCTTGCTTGACAGTACGAGTCTTCTGCCGAAGATCGGCCCCGCCCTGTCCTGTCGGATCTTGCACAGCCATGACAGGCAGCCACACTCCTCGTTGGTAGGTTGAAAAACTGTTTAAAAGCAAGCAAAGGCCAGCCTGGCAATTTTGCAGCCTCCTTCTTGTACATCTCCTTGCCTCAGCGTGGGGAGGTTGAGCAGTCAATGCAACTTGAGTTGACTGAGGTTGTGTCTATCCTTCTTCATTTGTCGGCAGATCCGTCTCATTTCCTCGAGCAGAATCGGGCATCAAATAGTCAAGATAGAATGTCCCACCACCTTGACGGAGGCTTTTCGAGCCCTCTTCTCTTCAGCAGTCTCGCCCTTCTCACGGGTCGTCACCACCTCAAATACTTATATGCAAGAGCACAAACCCCCGAAGCCAGTTGAGACTAGCTCCAAGTGTATCTATTGGGATGCTGCTGCACCGCCATGTTACAAGCGCAAACAACCTGCAGCTCCTACAAAACAATATAAGACAGGCACATCCGGAAGTTCCACCACGTCCTCAGCAGCCCATGCGACTTCCTTTGACATTAAGTGGGAAGCCAATGGCCTCGACATCATCATCATCATTTCCTGTCTCAATTCCACGGGTGAGCCAGAAGGCTTGGACACAGCTTCACCAGCATCAGGCCACCTCCCTCAGACTCTTTTACCGGCTTCAGCTTCTCCACCGGCTTCTTGACGATCTTCAGCTTGCCTATCCTGCCTTCCCGAGACAGTTGTGATTGCTGATGCTACCACCACATAGAGACATGTCAGTAGCATGTGGAAAGACTCTGCTCCGCCTGGCCGGTTAGAAACATTGCTGAGAGTGCTTAGCACTGTCTCGCAGTCCCACGTGCGTGACCTTGGTTGGACTCTTTGCAGTTTTGCGGTTTTTGAAGCTTTCCCCTTGCGAGTTCCTGGCTCATCTTCACTTTCGTCCCCGGACTCTGTTTCCTCCTCACTCTCCTCCTTCAGGAAACATGTGGAACTGATAACCTCAACATGTTCATGGCATCTGCCAGGCCTCCAAGTAGTGCCTTTCAATGATGGCGCGGGTCTCTGCGATGACACGAGGCTCATCATCCTGCGTGGGGACGAGTACTCTCAACACAGCAGATATCAGAAAGTCAGCTGGCCTTGAACCCTCGCTGCGGCTCATAGAGAGAGACAAGCCTCAGAATGCTGATGCAGCGCTTCTTCACAAAACCTGCGACGTGCATCTACCCAGAAGTCATCAAGAACTCATGAGTGTCCAGGCGCAATGCACCAATGGCCATTAGCAGCTGAGCGGCTCCTGCTGCTCGGCTTGTTTCTCTTCCAGATACCTGCAACTCTGCAACATCTTCACAAGCAAGGCAAGATGACGCCGCACAGCAATTGGCGAACTCATCCAGTACGTCGTCATCCAGTTCAACCTGGCCCTCGATGTCGTCCTGCTTGTTTACAGAAGCCACTGATTTTTAGTGGCAAAGGGGTCCCTTAAGCAAGCGTCCTCATCGCGAGCGCCTATCCTCGGCATGAAGCACGACTTTGGCATGATGCTAGCAGCACGTGTCGACATTTTGCATGCTTTGCTGGGGCCAGAGCTCATCATCTCCGTACTGATCTGCCATGAACCGTTCGAAGTCCTCGAAGGCAATAGCTCGTGAGCTTTATCGCCGTATCAAGCCTTGCAGTGGCCTCGTCCTTCGGCTTGGCCTTACTGTCTGAGGTGTCTGCAGTTTGCAGCAGAAGGAACCCTGGATAGCCCAAGGCAACTTGATCGACCGAGGTCAGCGCATTGCTTGCTTTCGCTCCGCCACTTTTGTATCCTACAACATTAGTACAATGTTGCTCGCGGCTTGTGCTTTTTTGATGAGGCTGCATTGTCAAAATACCGAACTGCCTCCTTCAAATTCATCTAAGCCATCATCAAAGTCGCTGTCATCCTGCACATCTTACTCTAGACAACTGCTACCATGTTGTCCTGCTGACTGGAGTGCATCTGCAACCACAGCAGCTACACATTCAACAGCTTCAATGGCAGCACGACCTCTTGGCCCATAGCTCGGGACTGCAGAAGCGCCTGCTAAGGTCAAAATGAAATGGCAAGATGACTTCTGCACGAAAAGCTAGAGCTGCCCAACCCCCGACCTTGTGCTCAGCAAAGATGGACATGTCCTCAGAGAGTGATGGACATGCAGCCCACAAAGCTGTGATTCACAACATCATGTGTTCGCCCATGAAACATAAGTTCAGATAAGTTGAGAAGTTTGCTGGATGGAAGGCGCTGTCTAGCGCTGCTGGTCCCCAAAGAACCGCGTCAGGCCTCAAGGCCACCAATGAAGTTCTCTGAGACAGCCACAATGCTTCCAGCTTCCTCTTCTATTTTGGACTTCTGGGCTACTCACTCCACAAGTCCGCCTTCCACCACTTCTGCCATGACATCATCCTCGGGCTTGGAACTCTGGCCCAACTTGGTCGTCATGGCCCACGGTCCTCCAACTCTTCGTACTCGTCTACGTGGTCCAGTGCTCGAAGAACCTGCGGTGAAGGGGTGCTGTGGACTGCAGAGAGACAAACCTACGCTCTGCTGAGCTCACATGTCAACCACGAACAAGACCAGCCTCCTCTTCATCCTCGTTTGTGGCCTGTTGCTTGAGGAAGTCCTGTCCATGATTGCCGGGTTGCGTCTCCCAACTGCTCTAAGTTCTCCCGTTGACTTCCAGAACACGACGGAATGCAGGGCCCGACTATCAGGCTTCAGCGCAAGCCCGTTTAAGGGTTGCACAACTTTCACGATCATTCCAAAAACAAGGCAACAGAAAGTGATGCTGTGCAGACCTGGCCTTGGGGACTTAGGACATGGCAACGAACAGAAATTTCAACGCATGTTGTCCAAGTTCTGTGAGAAACAGTATGTGTAAATATAGAAATAATCAAGAAGAAAAAGCCTGAAGCCTCATGCTGATCTAGTGGCCTAAGGTGAACCTGGAGATGTCCATCCTGGCAAGCCCCCGGAAGTTTTGGGAATGCCTTGTAGAGGCTCCCGGGAGGATGGGTCGTTAAGACAAAACTGTTGTTTTTTTGGGGGGTGGGCCTTTTCGCGGAGGCCTCTTTTCGGGCCCGGGTCCGACCCACCCCATACCCATGTTCAGCCTTACCACGCAGATAAGATGCTTAAACATGGAAATCTTTGCCTCACTGTCCCAGAAAACTTGTATAGCCAGGATTTTACTTCAAAACGAATCAACTTCTGCTTTGTTAGGCATGATGTAGCGCTGTTCTGAACATCAGTTCCAACAACCAGGTAACAAGATCTGGTTTCTGGATGGTAAGGCTTTCTTCCTACCCCTTGTCCCTCTAAAACTGATGCCTTGCATGGTGTCCAAGACCTGTGTCTCACCGGGAGCATTAATCATAAGTCAATCCTATGGCATGGAGCCTCCAGGTTACCTAGGTTTGCATCTGATGCATTGGTGTAGTTGGTGGGGATGTGAATGAGAATCTAACTACAATATGGCAGGAACCTCCAAATAGATTCCCTGGGTGCATTCCTAATAGCCAGGGCACCCCATGCTGAATAAGAAGATAAGCACGAATCATTCCGTGGGCAAACCCACATTTTTTCAGTGGAGCTTTCTGATCATGAAGTTGTGTATCAAAAAAAAAGAGGACATGACTCTGGAAATACTTGGAAAAGAAAGGAGTTTCCGAGCTGTCGTGCATGAGGAAGGCCGAGGCACACCGAACATAACCTCATAAGGTGATCTTTGGGGATACATATACTTCCTCGCACAGCTGTGGGCTTGCGAAGCTAGTTTCCATGAATGATGGGCTTTGCGGTCAAAATCGAACATGTAAAATCATGAAGGCTTTTTGGGTACAAGGAGAAGACCCGGCGGAGAAATCCGGCTGCAGTACAAGATGATGTCATATGCATGCAAACTGAAAGGAGGAGGAGGCCAAAGGCATCCCAACATGAAGCCGATACTCTGTGAGACCGAAGCTGCATGTACATCATGGCAGGTATGTGGGTAATGTGACTCTGTACAGAGGAGAATTAACATCCTACCTTCAACTTCTACTAGACATGCCAATTGCCTCTCAAGAGTTTCAGTTTCCATAGCTTATCCACCAACACCGTTCTCCAGTCTCTGAATTATCCGTTCCATGTGTTGCCAGGCACGATGCAGACGAAACATGCGTGAATGCTCATGGCAGGAATCGCAATGTACACTGATGGGCGTAGCACATGTAGGGGCATCTGAAGTAAAACTGACAAGGTTCCCCTGGGCATCTTCCCTTCACATGAAGGGATGCACGGAGGAATTCAAAATTCAAAATTCAAAAAAAAACACTGAGAGAAATCTCGGAACAGTAGGAATTATATAGCAGGAAATTGATGCGCATGGCATTAAGTTAAGTAGGGACGGTAGAAACAACAAGATGACAGGTTGCAATTAAGATTGGGATCTGCGTTAAGCAACGTGTGAATTTTGACGGAGGGCGCCTCCATGATACTGCCCTGATTGCCCAGTAGCTTCTCCAGAGAGAGAGAGAGAGAAAAGAAAAATGAGAGATTTAGAGTTGTGTGGTGCATCTCCATGCAACTTATAGAGCACAAGACTTGTAAGAAGAGTCTCCGTTGAAGGTGGTGGGATCCTGCAAGAGCCGATCCGCAGAAAAGAATATACACGAACGAGGGTATGATTCTACGCGGTTTAGGGTTTAAGGCTTAGGGTTTGGGGTATGTGGAAGCAGTGTGTTGAAGTGAAAGGCTTCAAATGCAGCAATTCCCCACGAAGAAAACATGCTACGGGGAGCCCGCATATCAAACTTCGACAGTGGGGCAACAGTGTTCATAACAATGATCTGGATTGGCAAGGACGGGGTATGCAAGCAAGAACACCATGCTCAAAGATTAAATAACAGGATACCAGGCTAGGATTTCGTTTGAGGTCTAGGGTTTAGGGTATAGGGATTCAGACATATCCGTACCATTTGTAGGCTTGGCGAGTAAAACTGTGTTGTTGCACTTAAGGGTGGGCAATAAGTAGTACGGGCCCCTCCTTGCCAGCATCCCATTTGCATGCAAGACCAGAGCACTACTTCCATAAGCAGCTATACTCTTATGGTCAACAGCAGCCCTCCCTACGCAAAGCTGCTTGATGCCACTTTCAAACTAAGGTTGATAAGACAAAGCTTCCAAAATACCCAGCAAATCGTTCAACACACTAAACATGCGTGTTTGCATGAAAAATAGAGGGCTGCATTCCGCCAAAACACTAGACTTCGGAGGCAAATTTGAATTCGATAATCTGGAGTTCAAATCTCACCTTGAAGTCTCAAAGATCCGCTAAAGCTTCCAGTCAGTACGTTGAACGAGTCTAGTGCTTGTGGCCCGCTTTCTATCATAGTAATTCCCGCGGCTGCGCATTGCATGCCTTGTCAACCTTCCAAAGCACGGTCACAAGGCCAATGTCAGCAGCTTTGGTATACTCTTGTGACAGTTGAACAGAATTACTGAAATCACCTCTGGAAATGGGGAGAAGTCCATTTAAACCAGTCAAATTTGCAAGAAATTTAGGGTCGGGAGCCTGGCATGTGTGTATGGCAGCAATGATTAGAGTTTGGGTTTGGGGTTGTGCGAGGTTTAAGATGTGAAGGTGATTCGATGTTGGTGTTGGCAGTTGTTTAGGCTTTAGAGTTGTCAAGGTTTCAGGGTTTAGGGATGTGGAAGTTTTGGGGTAGTGTGGAGCTTGGGGCTGGGGTTGTGCAGGATTTGGGGTCGG
The DNA here is from genome assembly GCA_905231905.1 of Symbiodinium pilosum. Lineage (NCBI taxonomy): Eukaryota > Dinophyceae > Suessiales > Symbiodiniaceae > Symbiodinium > Symbiodinium pilosum. The sequence continues at coordinate 52,639 of CAJNIZ010010224.1, read as the reverse complement.
AGCTATGTTCGAGCTTTGTGTTGGAATCTGTTTAGGGTACTAGTTACTAGTACAGAGTTTGGAGATGTTCGCTTTAAATTCATGTTCGGGCCTTGGTTTTTAGGCATGTTCACAGTTGAGGGCCTGCAGTTGCTCTCGAACGCATCGGCTTTGGGGTTGTTTCGTGTTTAGGCTTTGGCTTTTTGGGGGTTTAGCCTTTGGGGTTGCGGTTTAGAAAATTGGGTTGTTTCGGGTTTAGGGGTTTAGGCTTTGGGGTTGTTTCGGGTTTAGGCTTTGGCTTTTTGGGGGTTTAGCCTTTGGGGCTGCGGCTTAGAAAATTGGGTTGTTTCGGATTTAAAGGTTTAGGCTTTGGGGTTGTTTCGTGTTTAGGCTTGTTTTTTTGTGTTTTTTCCCTTTGGAGTTGCGGTTTAGAAAAGTTGGCTGTTTCGGGTCTAGGGGTTTAGGCTTTGGGGTTATTTCGGATTTAGGCTTTGGACTTTTTAGGGTGTAGCCTTTGGGGTTGTGGTTTAGAAAATTGGGTTGTTTCGGGTTTAGGGGTTTAGGCTTTGGGGCTGTTTCGGGTTTAGGCTTTGGCGTTTTAGGGTTTAGCCTTTGGGGTTGCGGTTTAGAAAATTGGGTAGTTTCGGGTTGAGGGGTTTAGGGTTTGGGGTTGTTTCGGGTTTAGACTTTGGGCTTGTTGAGGGTTTACGCTATGGGGGTGCGGTTTAGAAAATCGTCTTGCTTCGGGTTTAGGCTTTGGGGTTGTTTCAGGTTTAGTCTTTGGGGTTGTTTAGGGTTTGGGGGTTTAGGCTTTGGGGTTGTTTCGGGTTTTGGGGTTGTTTGGGGTTTAGCATTTGGGGTTGCGGTTTAGAAAATTTGGTTGTTTCGGGTTTAGGCGTTGGGGCTGTTTCAGGTTTAGGCATTGGCGTTGTTTCGGTTTTGCACTTTGGGGTTGTTGCGGGTTTTGCGCGTTGGGCTGTTTCGGGTTTATGCTTTGGGCTGTTTCGGTTTCGGGTTTAGCCTGTGGGGTTGCGGCTTAAAAGTTGGGCTGTTTCGGGCTTAGGCTTCGGGGCTGTTTCTGGTTTAGGCTTTGAGGTTGTTTCGGGTTTGGGCTTTTGCGTTTTTTAGGGTTTAGCGTTTGGAGTTGTTTCGGGTTTACGCTTGGGGGCTGTTTCGGGTTTAGGCTTTGCGTTTTTTAGGGTTTAGCCTTTGGGGTAAAGTCGAGTTTAGCTTTGGGGCTTTGGGGATATTTAGAGTTTAGCCTTTGGGGCGGCGGTTTGGAAAATTTATTTGTTTCTTGTTTAAGCTTGGGGGTTGTTTCGGGTTTAGGCTTTGGGGTTGTTTCGGGTTCAGGCTTTGGGGCTGGTTCGGGTTTAGGCTTTGGGCTTATTTCGGGTTTAGCTTTGGTGTTTTTTGGGTTTAGCCTTTGGGGTTGTTTCGGGTTTAGACTTTGGGGTTGTAGAAGTGGGCTTGTTTCGGGTTTAGGGTTTGGGGTCGTTTCGGGTTTAGGCTTTAGTGCTGTTTCGGGTTTGGGGTTTGTGGTCGTTTACGCTTTAGGGGATGGGGTCGTTTAGGGTCAGGGTTTGGGCTGGTTTCAGGGGTAGGGCGGATAGGGTTTGGGAGTTTAGGGCTAGGGTTTGGGGTTCTCATTTCAGGCTTTGGATGTAGACTTGTGTGTTGTAAGTTTAGGGTCATTCAGGGTTTAGGTTTGGTATCATGTTCGCCTTGTGGTATTAAGCCCAAGAACGATTCCACTTTGGTTTTGGGGTTGTTCAGGCTTGAGGGTTTGGAATCGCTTCCAGCTTAGTCTTAGCAGTTATTTGGGGTACAGGCTTAGGGGTTGCTACAGGGTTTGGGATGGTTTAGGATTAGGGATTCGGGTTTATTTGTAGAGTTTGGATATGGGGTTTACTGCTCAAGCTTGGGGATTTCTACGGGTTTAAATTAAGGTTGGGGGTTGCTTGGGTTTACACCCTAAACATGGGAAGTCTTGAAGAACGTGGCATGCGCGGCAGTTTTTAAGGATAAAAAAAATACTCTCCTAACAGCACCAAACCCCAAACCCTTACAAACGGCCAAGTCGACACCGCAGAACATGCCAAACCCTTACCTTACACGACTCAAAACCCTCGAACAAAAATGAATAAGCAACTGTCATCACGCCGCACACTGCAACATGTGATCAGACGAACGTAATTGTGGCACACGCAGCTACGGTGCCTCTTCTTTCACAGGCTCCGGGGCCTCTAGGACCACACCCACCACACTTTTTGCCTCGCAAGATTGACAAAGACAAAAAAAGGTTTGGTCAAAAACTAGGCGATATCTTCTGCCCCTCATGTGCCACTATGCTTTGCCAAGCCTTTTTTGTCCCACTCACACTTTTCAGGTGCTGCTCATAGTTGTAGCCTGACTCAAAAATCCCGTGCAAGGTACCATGCAGAACAACTTGGACGTCATCTAGCCCAGCCAAGAGTGAGGCCATCGGGTGGGAAGTAGCAGTCCCCATCCAGCTCATCCTCATCAACATCCTGGAGACTTGCCCATTTCACAGCATGAGTTTATAGGAACGTGTTCTCAAAACTAGCCATGCAACAACTGCAGTCTACAGGCGGGCAAGTTAAGATATGGATGCTGCATCACCGCAGAGCTAACAAAGGCAGCATCTGACCGCATCAGCCCCCCCCGGAGATCCTCACCAAGGCCTGTCAAGTTCAGTTCGACAATGTTCGCATCAACGAGCAGTTTGAGACGCCCTGCCTCCGGACCTCTCCTTCTTCCTTGTACAAGAAATCAAAAACGATTCATTCCAAGCACACGCGCAGCAGTTGTGTAGCAGGTCCTCTTGCCATCACGTTCTTCCTCTTCTTCTTCACAGCCCGGCTGATAGATGGCAGACCTGAGGCCCGCTCGAAACAAAAACAAGCACACACATCATCACCCTCATCGCCCCAGTTCGCGGCAGCTTTACAGCCTGTGCTCCACTGCTCGCAGATTCTTGAAGAAGTGGGGGATGATCGCCCCGAATCGTGCCACAGAATTCTGGATCAAGCCCTCAAGTGTTCTTGCAACAAAGATGCTCGACCGGGGTGCCGGGTCATGGACATCGCAACTCGGATTTTGTTGAATGTGGCCGCTGTGCGCCCACCGCTAAAGGCACTCAGGCCCAGAACATAGCGGCATCAAAAGCTGCAACCTGCGGGGTGGTCTGGGCAGGCTCATGATCGAATAACTCACCTGACCAACAAGATTTGAATCGCCCAACTGAGTGGGTAGCATGCGTAATGGACACGAACGGCGGTTTGCGGAAGGGGAACAGAAAAGGTGGAGAGCTACACGCAGAGTCTTCTGGGCTTCCATTTGTCATAGCTGCAGTGTGCCCCTGTTTGTCGTTAAGGCCACATAACAAGGCTTGGGTCTGCAAAGGGTTTGGGTTTTGGGATTGTTTGGGGTTTGGAGTTTTAGGGTTGTTTAGGGATTAGTGTTTGCGGTTGTTGTGGTTTGAGGAGTTGGGTTTGCTTAGGGCTTAGAGCTTGGGGCTGTTTTGGGTTGAGGGCTGTATAGGGTCTAGGGCTCAGGGCTAGGGCTTTGCGTTTTTGGGTCAAGGTCTTGCGCTCTTCAGCGTTGAGGGTTGTATGGGGTTGACGCTTCGAGGCTGTTCCAGATGCATGTTTTGGAGTTGTGAGGGTGCAGCGTCGTGTGCAGGGTCTAGACATGGAGGTGTTGTCTCAGGTTGGTGCTGCTGAGGGCGTATCTTTGGCATTGTTTGGACTGTGCACTTTGGATTGTTTGGGTCTGGGGTCGCTGAGGGCTTAGGGCGCACATGCGCGAGCACAGGCGGTAAACTTGGAATACGTTTACCATGGGGTTGATACAAAGAAAATAAGGCAACACGAGCCAAGGATATAAGAATCTTTGTTGAGATTTTGCAACACATGTAGTAAGGGATTCGCATCGTGAATAACAAGACAATTGGATTGGAGAATCCTTTTTTGTTGAAGCCAAAAGTGTGTATTTATTCAAGTCAATGTGGTGAGGCCTTGTGTGAAGGGATTTTTGTACGTGAATCGCACAATTTAGCAATGGAGTGTACGAGGAAAATGCAGGGCCAATTATTCGATACTTTTGCCTTAAATTTGACAGGAAAAAAATCTGGAAGCATTGAGATGATTTCGATTCGTGCACAAAAGATTAACTTTCGGATTCTTTGGATATTAGGGCTATAGAATAGGAGCACACTAAATGTAAGCTTGATTTCACCCACATGCAAATGACATTCCCTAACAACATTTTGTTGCATAAAATATGAAGTGCAGTAATTATACAAAGCCCAAAACAAACAACAACTCCTTAATAAGGCCGCCGCGAGAACCAAAAACCGATGCTCCTATGTACTAGGAATAGAATTATCGTTTCTCCGCAATAAAGGTACAAGAGAAGTACAATTGACTTGAAAGAAGTGGAAGCTCCAGTTCCTTGCAGGTGTTTCCTTTGATCCTGTAGAAATTCAATGGAATCACCAGGAGCTTGAGTTCGCTCCTCATACGGAGAGGGCTTCGCACTTTTAATTAGACGCACTTTTGCGTTTGAAAAAAACTTCATTTCACAGGATGCACTATGTATAAGGACCTGCGAAGAATCAAGCCTATGTTCAGAAGAGAGATCTCTCTTCTCTTCAAAAATTAAAAGACCTGCCCTATTAACACCCGCGCTCACCTTTTCCTCCGTCAGTCCCTGTCTCAGGTACACGTTTTCCTCCTGGCCATCTGCGCTGGATGGATGGGGGGTGGGTGGGAAGCAGGTCTGGGAGGGATGGATTTTTTCATGCCGAGCGCCTCAACCGATAAACAGCAGCCAAAATAAATCCTAAATTTGCTCTATACGCTCTTCAAATATGCGTTTATACATCTGTTACTCTCACAATATAGTACTTCCAAATATGAGAATCCAACATCCTCAGAATCCAACTCTCCGAATCCAACGGTAACCGTAGAATCTAACAATTCAACCACGATCAAACAATCCAACCCTAATTCCACAATCCAAGAATTCTAGGTCTGGTTGGCTGGTACCTGCTGGCCTGGATTGTTGGATTGTTGGATTAGAGTTGGATTGTTGGATTGTGGAATTAGAATTCGCAGCAAGTAATATACAGAAAATTCATGATTCTGTTGTTGCTGTGTGTTTGTTGAAGCGCCGAGCATGAGAAATCCTATCACACCCAAACCTGCTTCCTACCCAGCCCCCATCCATCCCGCGAAGACGGCATGGATGAGGAACCCTGTACCTGAGACAGGGACGATTAGAGCAAAAGATTGGTACGGGAGGTGACTATCATATACCCCCTTTTATTGCTTCCTGTCAAATCACTCAACCGCATCAGCAACATTGGCAACAATTTGGAGCTGCATTATCTTGGAATGGGGTTAGACAAGATAGTGTTGCAAAATCATTGGCAACATCGATGTTTTGTGAAACCACCTTGTAAAAAAAAAAAAACGGAACCAATGTTTCGTGATGGCACCCTTGCAAAAACATTTGCAAAACCAATGACTTGTACCTCCACCCCTGCCAAAACATTGGTTTTGCCAATGTTTTTGAACCCCGGGAGCGGAAAACATTGGCAGTGCCAAAAACAAATGATGTCAAAACTATGACTTGGGATCTGCAGCCCATAGTCTGGAAATCGTGTGTTTTTTATTGGCCCTGCCAACGTCTCCGGGGGTTGAAAAACATTGGCAAGATAAATGTTGTTGCAAACATGGAGGCAAAAAACATTGGTGTTGCCAATTTTCTAGCCCCAAAGTACATTGGCAGGGTCAATAAAACCAAAAAAACAAATGATTTTCAGACTATGGGCTGGAGATCCCAAGTCATGATTTGGAAATCATGGCGCGCCCTGCAGAATCATCATCAGCAAAGGTGGGGGTCAATTCTGGGTTCCATCGAGGATACGACATGCTAATGCAAAGGCCAAAAGCCATTTTGAACAGGAACGTATCCCTTTCCCGGGTTACGTTTTGAAACATGATCAGCAGAAATCAGTAGAAAGGGCTTAGCGAGGTTTGGTGGCAGCCTGAGCCATGGGTTTTTGAGTGTTTAGGGCTGCATAGGATTTAGGGCGTGGGAATCTTTAGGATGCAGATTTACAATGCAGTCTAAGGGCTTGGGGATGCTTACAAGGGGCTTCATGTTTCTTGGGTCTGGGACTGCTTAGGGTTAAGGATTGGGAGACTGTTCAGGAAATCGGCTTAGGGGTTCGAAGTTCCTTTTCCGGATTTAGGGTTGGAGGTGGCAGGTCTTTAAGGTTTCGGGCTTGGTGTTGATGAGAGTCTAGGGTTTGGGCTTTATGGCTTGAGGGTTTAGGGCTGCTCAAGGTTTACTGCTTGGTGTTTGTTTGGGTGTAGGGTTTGGGGTGGTTTAGGGTTTGGGGTTGAATAGATTTTCAGGTTTGGGGTCTAGGGTCGCTCGGGGTTTACGGCTTGAGGGTTTATGGCTGCTCAGGGTTTACTGCTTGGGATTTGTTTGGGTTTAGGGTTTTAAGGGTTTTGGGGTCTAGGGCCGCTCGGGGTTTCTGGCTTGCGGCTTTAGGGCTGCTCAGGGTTTACTGCTCGGGGTTTGTTTGGGTTTAGGGTTTGGGGTGGTTTCGGGTTTGGGGTGGTTTCGGGT